>DWJN01001036.1:0-19845 GCA_018248895.1 Carystus phorcus
GGCCGCGTTCCAGTAAGCGTTCACAACGATCTGATCGCTCATTTCAGCGTTCCACATGACGACCGCGGTCATTGTGGTCGAGACGAAAACGTCACTCATGACGTCATGACTAACGCTCACGCGACGCTCACCGCGACCCATCTCAAAAGGTGGGTCGAAGTATCCGTTCCACTAGAGTTTATGACAGTAACGCTCACAAGCTAGTGGAACAGAAAAAGCTGCGGTCGTGAGCGTGATCATTGTGGACGCCTAGTGGAACGCGGCCCATGTGACGCGACTGACCCTTGACGAGGTGTCGCAGCGTGTGCGCGGGCAGGTCGGCGAGCGCGTCGGCCGCCTCCGCGTGCAGCGGCGGCAGCGACAGCATCTCGTTGCTCGCGCACTGGTGCTCCGCCACCGACTTGGGCCGCACGCGCCGCACGCCGCGCTCGCGACGACGACAACCGAGCGGCGTCGCCTGCACACCACACACAATGTCAATGTTTTTTTTTTCTTTTTTTTTTTTATTCATGCATAATTTAAGACATGAGTGGATGAAGGTTTCAAAGTTTCGTATAAACATTTTAGGATATTTCAAAACGCCTTAAGTGTTTCGATCCAATAAAGGTGTCCGGCGGTGCCAATTGTTTAGTATTTTAAAAATAGGAGCGATATAAAAAACACCATCATTCATGCATAAAACAGCGAAAATCCAAAAATGCGACATATCACCCTCATCCACTCATGTCTTCAATTATATTTTACCAGGTAAAGATGGTACAAAAGGCAGTCATTAAGCCTTTAATGCTAGGAGCATTCTCTATCAGCCAACCTTTACGCAGAAACATAAAGCAGATACCAAGGAAGGCAATATTATTAGTCGTGTAATATACATATGTATTAATGGTTGTGAGGGCTGTTACATTTGTGGATAATTTATTCAATATAACGTAATACACATTAAATTATTTATGTAAAACTTTCCTAAGTCAAAATATAAAAGAGACTAGATTTCAAACTGGAATAACACACAAGCCTTGATGAAAAGGATTTTAGTGTCCTAAAATAACTAATATTATTATGTCTATAAGTACGTTCAAAAGTTATTTTAAAAGTAATAAACGCAACGAGTATGTCGTAATTTGTAGTTTTAATCTGATTATTAACTTAATCTCAAAACACGTTATCAATTGAGAAATACCATTAAAATGTTACAATTAGCTAATCTCTTACCAAATTCAAGTAGTCCAACTTCTAGAGCAGCGTGCACATAACATTACAAATTACAATGATAAAATAGTATTATCACACAGGTGTTACACACTCCATATCCAAGAACGAATTAGTCAATGTATAACCTTATCTAATCAATATAATCATTGACGTCGGACGATCGGATTACTCACACAACATTAATTAAAAAAGGTAAACATTTTTAATACAAGAACCCAGCAACCATAAACAAGTGAAGGTTGGTTATGTGGTTACTGTTAAAATGACCTTCACCGAGGTTTTGTTAGCCAGACAAAAGCTACAAACCCGTCTCCAAAATGCCTCTACGGCATTTGAACCGCACTATTTTAAAATATGAATTGGTATCATTTATTTACTGCGAAGGAGTGGAATAAATTACCCGCGTCGGTATTACCGTTTGATTATAATGTTAATGTCTTCAAGGCAAGAGTGAATAGGCTTCTACTAAGTTAGCGCGCTTTATCATCCAAGACTACATCACCGCTTACCATCAGATGGGACTGTAGTCAAACATTAACTTATAATTAATAAAAGAAAAACTTAAGTAGCCAACAAACAAACCTATGAGTATATACGAAGTGGTTACCATTGCTCATTTACGTCAGTTATACTAAAGGCGGAAGGGAAATGGGGTCTGGCTACAATATCAGACTAACTAGAGTATGCAAATACTCGATTAGTTGGGTGCTAGGGCGTGGCAATTATATAAAAGATCTAATGCTATTAGGGTATCTAGTCAAGCTCGGAGTCAAGGATGGGAGGATCTGTTTACACCCCAATGCGACATGAGTTTGTTACATATCGGCCATGTGACCGACAACACAAGAACGTTGCCTGCCTTGTGCATGTGTGTGTTTTTTTTTTATTTATTTATAACAAACAGTATACAAGTTACATTATTTTCTTCTGCCAAACTGTGAGTCAGTTTGTCGGCAGATGTACGTTCCCCTTGACCTCATAATTATGTCTACTGTTGCTTACAAAGTATCTTAACACTAATAACAAGTTTGGTAATTATAACGTGTACATATTTATTTCTTTACAATGTGTGTGTGTGTGTGTGCGTGTGTGCAAGCGCGTGTGGGCGTGTGTGTGTGTGTGTGTGTGTATACCCCGGAATGCGAGATGGGTGTGAGCAGGTCGGGGATGTCGGGGTCAGCGACGCTCACGGGCTCGTTGTCGCCACCGTCGACACTCTCGCACGCCGACACCGCCAGCCTCTCCACAGCTTCGCTGCAATATATACATACAACGTAATTATATACACTACACAGTTGTTTTACTAGACTATTAGTAATCCCCTTTACTCGGTGTCAAAAGACCTGTATTTTGTTGTACCCATTTTAGGTAAAATGTTAAGACATGATTTCGTCTTTCATTTACTGTGAAAACCGTGTTAAAATCCGTTAGTCATTTCTGAGATTAACAGGTACAAACACACAAACAAACCTAACATTTAAAAATAATTTACCCGCAACGTAGGGGATCCTTGTGACGGGGGTGTAACTGAGTGTTAACAAAATGATAAATAGGTTATACTGACTTGAGTAGGTCCTGCAGCGTAGCGGCGCACGGCGCCATGGCGTCGCGGACGCACTGCAACGTGACGAGCTCGCCGCCGCCGCCCGCGCCGCCCATGGCAGCGAACACCTCGCTACAGCGCTGCAAACGTACAATATACTTAGACATACATGAGCTTCAATCCTATGTAATACAAACTTAAATTTATAAACAGATAGCCTGTTAAAGATCGACTTTCCAATAACCAATTAATCGGCAAGAGTACATATCGGAACAAAGAATACTGAGGCATTACGACGTCAAAAACACGTAGCCAAGTATGTTGTATTGAAATGTATGTTGCCAATGCATCCCTAAGCCAATACATTTGACAATACGAGTGGTTATAGATACATGCTATATTTTATGTCTATTTATGAAGGCGGTGTACTAAAGACAGTCTAAGCCGTTGTTTTAATCATCCACGTGTACTCGATATAGGATATATGTCGTGTCGGTCACCTGCAGGTACTGGTGCAGTATCTGGTGCGCGGCGGCGGCGGCCCGCTCGAGGGCGGCGGGCAGCGGCGCGGGCGGCAGCGCGGCGGCGGCGGTGGCGGCGAGCGCGGCGGCCGCCTCGCCCCCCGCCCACGCGCGCTCCAGCGCCACCGCACGCACGCGCATCGACCCGCACCCGCCGCCCGCGCCCGCGCCCGCGCCCGTGCCCGTGTTGCTCGACAACCTGCCGCAAACCAAATATTAACAAGTTTGTTTGAAAACCTTATCAGAATCACGTCTCAAACTACTAAAAATGTATAAAATAATTTGTTTAAATTTTTATTTCAGTTGCATACATTTATAAAATAAAAGGAGCGACAATGGTCACTTTATATCTACTAAACACTATTTAAAAAGCATAAATGTAAGTATGGAACGTACTAGAAAAATTAGAGATATGTGATAGGAGTGTAGAAAGGAATAGAATAGTTGCAGAGAGTGAGAGGGCAGTGTATGTGGAAGAGTGAAGAGAGACTGAGGATGGTAATGAAAGACAAATTACAAGTAGGACTAACGGCCTAAATTAAAAGAAAGAAAATAAAGAAAATCGTGTTGAGTGGTGTTTTAATTTTTTTTATTGACTTAGACCTGAAACCTTTAATATATAAAATAACCTAAAAAATAAATACAAGGTTCTTAAAAAAATTATCACCACCCAAAATTATCACCTAAATTCCACCATTCAAAATACTTCTATTTTTGTTAAATTATGTTCATGTTTGGTTTAGTTCGGTTATTTATAATTGTGACAATACTAAAAAAGCCGTCTTAGTGGTCAAGGCTGGACCCAAAGCTTTTCAGCAGGCAATAAGAACTACAGAATGTGTTTAACAAAGAAAGTCAAAAGGTTCGGTATAACCTTTCGTGTAGGTCTCGCCACAAGGCGGCGACACGCTCCGAGGCGGCCCGGCCGCCGGCCGCCGCGTCGCAGCCGGGGAACTCCACGCGCCGCACGCTCACCGACCGCCGGAGCGCCGTCGCGATGTCCGTCAGACCTAACGATCAAAGAAACGGTGGTAGGATCAAAAAAATTACGTGCATAAGTCAATTGAAATAATACTTACATGAATAAATGATTTTGAATTTTGAAATATGAACTTCTGACATTTTTCCACGTGGAGATCTTTAAATTCAGCGTATAAGTCCTTCAGGACTAGCAATGCATTCGCGATCAAGTATAGTTTAGATAACATAGACCACATACAATGAAATGGCCGGTCTGAATACTCGACAAAAGAGTATACGATGCTCCTACCTACAGTAGGGTTTAACGATTCCCGTCAAATACCGCTACCCGCGTTATCAAGCATATTCAACGAATTAGATTTGTTTCTATTATATTTGTTTCTCGGTTAATAGGGATAGCGGTCAAACGCTATGAGAAAGCCTTTCATAAAATTGGATAACTGTGCCGTTTGAACAGCGTTACAATATCTCAGCATACGCCTCGTACTCTTGTATTTATTTTGTCGGCTTCCAACAAAGTGGAACTTATATACTTCTGTAGCGTTTGACAAAGTAGATAAAATCAAGATCATTAGATTCTGAGACTCAAACGTCATTGCTAAAGTTAATGATGATATTTCAGTATCTGATACAAAAGTCGTTAAACATAAACATAGAGTAAAATCTAAAAATATTCATAGCAACATCAACATGGGACTGACCTTGTAAACTGAATGCGTTCCTATCTATATAGAGCGTGTGTAGCGTACAGTTGCACTGTAACGCCTTAGCGAGCAGCCGCGCGCCCGCGTCGCCCGCCAGGTTCCCGCCCACGTCCAGCGAGCGCAGCCGCCGCGCCCCGCCCAGCGCGTTCAGAAGACCGTACAGATCCCCCTGCAATATTAACCCATGTTTAAAATGTTGTAAAGCACTTAGTAGAAAAAGTAGTCCCTCTTAATATCTATACGGTAATGGAACACCAACTCGCTCAATATATTCCCGTCATACTTCCTAACTGTTCTCAGTCTAAAATGCTGCCAACAATACACTTACCTTAAGTTTACAATCGCTAAGATCTAATGACGTTAAAGCTGTGTCCGGTTCCTGTAGCACGTGAACTAACGCCTGTGAAAAACAAATGTATACATTACATTAAGGTCCATAGCTGTTTGTATTTGTTTTTGATATTGGCATTGCAAGCATAAATATTATATTACACATATAGTCTATCTCCTACTATGTGTTTGCACTTAGTTAGATTTACTACAGGAAAATATTGAAATCCTTTGTTTATTTATATTTCAGAGTAGACAATCATAATTGTTTAGCCTTTTCATTTTGATTGGCATTTGAGTAATGTTTAATGATTTAATTATACTTAAAATCTACCACCACACCGGAGATTGGCTAGCTGAATAATAAGATCTCTTTGTTGTACACCAGAAGTCAAAGAATACAAGAAATGGTTACATATTATGTTTTGTGACACTAGACAAAAGGTCATTTTACTGCTAAGATCAATGACAAGGAGAGTACCAGTAAGAAAAGAGGAGTAGAGGTGTACTAGAAAGACAGAAAAGAGTTAATCTCAATACATAATGAGCATGAATGAATGTGACCAGATATCTTACCTGTATTAATGGTGGCGCGTACGCCCTCTTTCCCGACAGCTTGCTCAGTGACAGGTGAGTGATGGAATGATTCTTGCCTATCGCTCTCACTATTCCTGATAATTCCAATTCCATACCTAAAAAAAACATATTAGATTATTTGTTTTATAAGTTCGTATAATTTATCACCTTTCCTATGCACATACAAAACAAAACAGTTCAGTACTAATGTAATGTGTGTATAATGTAATCATCAAATCTCATTAATAGTCACCAAAAAAAAACTAATATCGGTTGACAAATAACTGAAATGAATTGATCTTCCTTGACCTATAAATATATCCGTATCAGGCGTGAATAACTTAACAAATCGAATATGCACTTTTTCAGGGCAGCCATTTTTAAGTGTAAGTTTTATCTGTAAATTCAGATTTTATGTTAATAAATACGTTTTTATCTGAATGTGTATTGAGTTTTCAGATCACTATCAATTAAACAATCCTAATGTGTATTACGCATTAAAAAATATATATGCAACTTGACTTATCAACTTATTCACGCCTGGTACGGATATATCGAATACTAGATGACCCAGCAAACATTGTTTTGCCATATAAATTATTATTTTAGAAATATTTTCATAAACATGACAATAGTTATACCGGGTTAGCCTTGAAAACTAGACCCATGATTTCGCGGACTCTTTTTTAGAACTTTTAGAGGGAAACAAAATTGTTATTGTTATTTCAAATCGGTTCAGTAGTTCCTAAGATAAACAAACTCTTCAGCATTATATTATTAGTATAGATAGTATATAAGTATATATATGAAGTGTGCTGACTGTTGTCGGAGAGGTCGAGCGAGTGGAGACAGCGCACGCCGTGGATGCAGGACTCGAGCACGTGCGCCGCCTGCGAGGAGGCCAGCGCGCCCGCCAGGCTCAGCTTTACGCCCGCCGCGCTCTCGTTGCACGCCAGCCCCAGCAACAGGCTCCTGGGGGACACCGACATACATCGACCTCATCCTATTGGAAACTGTTACTGATAGATAACAGTAAATAAAAATAGACGGCACTCGATTATTGTAAAATCAGCCGCAGGGTTTTTCGTTACCATTTGTCGATTTCACAGACGGATGCAGCGCAACAGTCGATATATTTTCTTATTTATTTAATATTCTACTCTACCAAACTTTAACTTCACAAAACTTCTTTAATTATATCTTCTGGTCTGAATGTATTATTGCTTTATCCATCGCTCCGTCGTCATGTGTTATTTATATTAGATCATTAGTCAAGTTAGTCGTATTAAAACATTTTATAGGATACCAGGAGTGTGCTTCACATGAAAGAACGTACTTGAGGGCGTCGGGAGGCATCTTGCAGTAGGAGAAGTCGAGGTCGGTGAGGGCGAGCGCGGCGGTGAAGAACTGTCGGAAGGAGGGGGGCGGGTCGCGCGGGCGGCGCGCCGCGGCCCACGGGTTGCGCGCCGCCAGCAACGCGCGCAGCCGCGCCGCGCACCCGCGGAGCAACGCGCCCCACATCTAGTGTACGTCGCCACACAACCAATACATCATTAATCGCCTCCTCTTTAATGTTAAAGGCAAACTGGATGACCACAATATTCTATATATTTTTACAATAAATAATAATTGAACGACGTCGGTTGCTGCAGCTGATGCTATTGCAAAGGGTTTTATTGCAAAAGAAAATCTGCGAGCGTCCTTCAGTTCATATTAATTTATTTTCCTCAGATAAAGATAT
The DNA here is from genome assembly GCA_018248895.1 of Carystus phorcus. NCBI lineage: Eukaryota > Metazoa > Arthropoda > Insecta > Lepidoptera > Hesperiidae > Carystus > Carystus phorcus. Next base: position 7,609 of record DWJN01001036.1, read on the forward strand.
AAAACGTCACTACCAAAAAAAGAACTATTCAAAAAGTAATAATAAAATGTAGAATATTGTGCCAGTGCAGGACACCGAGATGGGTTAACCGTGGACAACAGTTGCCTTGTTAAGTTGTTGCCGAGTTTTGTGATAACAACTGTTTGATGTCTAAATGCTATAATTAAAGGACATTTGCAAATTTTTAAAATTTTTATGTGAAACATAGAAAAATAAATTGCATTAGTCAATCACACATACCATGAGATTATATTTTGTTACATTGTTACAACTAAACAATGACACATAAATAAAGTATGAACTCATTATATTAGTATCATAAAACATATTATCTACAACTAAACTATACGCCTATAACTATAAGCTTAACAATAACCTGAAATTAAATTATAACATAGCCCTCTGACAACTAACTATTTACAACCAAACCGTCTTACACACTTCACAATTAATTTAAGGAGTGTGGTGCCTGTCAGGTGATTCCTCCACCATGCATGAATACAATATATAATATATACAGCAGCAGCAACCTGGTCAAAAGGCTTAATACTAACTTATTATTTACACTTAATTCTAAGTTTACTTACATTTTCTAATGTTGTCTCCGTGTTTGTTAAGTTTAAATGCGTCAGTACGTTTGGTTGCGCAAGAAAATTGTATAAATTCTGAAACAAACATGAATAGATACATGTAACATTTGACAGGAAAGAAAATACGTAATGAAAGCGTTAAAACCAAAATTACTTTACAAGAACATAACAACGTCAAAAAACTTAAAAATACTGATTAGACATTTTAGCAATCTTCAAAAGCTATGGTGCACCTTAAACTTAATGCGATAATTTGACATACATTTTTATGATTTTATACGTATATTTTTTTCATTTTTTTTTCCATTTATTTATTGTCAGTTGTACCAACTTTTCTCGTTTGTAACTGTCCAGAAAGTTCTACCACTGCCCTATTATTGATCAGAACATGATAAGTGTAACATTAAGTTCGTCTTTTGTATTCTACTAGTAGAGCCGGCAAACTTCGTATCACCTTGGAACATTTGTCCCGTTTTTGTAACATTTCTCATCAATGCTCAGCTCATATTAGTCGTAGCGTTTTGTTATATAGTCTATATATAGCCTTCCTCGGTAACTGTACTATGCAGCACAAAAATATGTTTTTAATTCGAACCAATCGTTCCCGAGATTAGTGCGTTCAAAAAATCAAACAAACAAACTCTTCAGCTTTATACTATTAGTATAGATATGTTTATAACGTTCACGTCAAATAAATATAAGGACAGACCTTTACAATTCTACCCTGCTACATATAGGACTTTTTTATTTTCGGCAACCCGCGTGGCGTAATAGTCATCACGCCGCGACGCCGGACCGCCGTTCGAAGGGTCCTGGGTTCCATTCCCAGTGAGACGAAAATTTGAACGATGAATTTAAATTTCTGTTCTCGGTCTGAGTGTGTGTGTAATTTTCTTTCTGTGTTGTCCATGGCACCCACGATCCTAGTGGGTGTGGAGCAGTTTATAAAAAATATATGAACTCACATGCACGTCGTCTTTGAGGTTATTGTGGGAGAGGTCGAGGTGTGTGAGTGTGGAGAGGTGCGCCGGGTTGTCGTTGAGCATGGCGGCGAGGTGCGACACCGTCTTGCCGGTGAGGCCGCACTGAGACAGCGCGATGTGACGCAGCCCGTCGGGGTTGTTCGCCAGCCCCGTCAATATGCTGATGGCACCTGCAATTATATAGGGGACGTCAGAACAACACTCATTCAAATAACATGGATGAGCAGTTAAGAGTTGCTAATCAGTCTCACTCTGATCGATGTAACTGGGTCTAGACATTGATGTAAAATACGAAAAACACGATTAACTACTAGCATTTAAAACGTTGTGTTCATTACGATATACGTTTAAAATTATAACAGGTAAATATGTACGTAACAAAAAACAAATCAAAGTATAAGTCTTAGAGTAAATATTGGTGTAATTTATTTGTAAAAACTTTTGCAAGAAACGTGCTTCCAGACTTAAATAGATGTTTATTTTTATACGTGTCTCGCCATATAGGATGTTCTTTATTGTACACAAACAAACCTTTGTCTTCGATATGATTCTGCGAGAAATCTATGGTATGCATAGCGGGCGGAGTCCTCGCCCTTGCGAGGGCATGTCCGAGCCGCGCCGCATGGTCGTGCCGCAGCGCCGCGCCGCGCCAGCTGAGCCGCTGCGGCGGGGGCGCGGCGCACCGCAACACGCGCGACAACGCCTCCCACGCCTCGCCCCCCGCCCGCACACCGTCCCCGCACACGCCCGTGAACCATGTGTTGTGTTGCAATGCGATCAACAGCGGAATCAGATCCCTAGATCGAGATACCTTTTAACTTTTGTAGTCTTAAAAAAGGCTATCTTAAAAATAGGTTTTTCATTTATGTGTATAGGAAAAATGTGTATAAAAATATATGTAATAAGTACCTATAAATATTTCATATATTATTGGGAATTTTAATGTTACATATTTGGTTTTTTATCGATGCAGCGCCCAAAATATATTTTTTAATTTTACCTGTTTTCCTGTCTACACCAGCAACGCCCGGAACCGTTAAACAGACTTATATGATATTTGAAATATTTGTAACTTATATTACGAGTCGATACGTAAGACAATCCTATATGAAGGAAAATAAATAGATGGTACTTCCCATATTTCGGGAACGGGTAATTAATTAAGCATAGATTTTCCGATGCGAAATTAGGATATATTTTGTATGAAAGTTATAATAATAATTTTATAATATTGATTGTATTTCTCCGACTTATTGTCTTTTCCACGAACGCGAATGCAGTATAACCTTTACCTACCACTATTATAACTAGTAGAAATTTGAATTGGAATTACTTATGTTTCTAGTATTATTTGCATGCGGTATGCACTTTGGCTTATATTGTACTAAATAGAGTCAGTTCACACAAAGTCCAATAATTTGCAAATGAAGTGAAGCGTGACGAATTAACAAATTACATATCGATCTATAAGTCGCGTGTAAAAAGCAAATAAATTACCGATTAATTGGCGTCATGGTTACCAAACCGGACGGTATTAAGGCTATTAAGCAATGGTAATTAAATTGACTATTAACAAGTCTATGTTATGAAGTATGTGTAAGTAAATGAGTATTGCGAATAAATATGAAGCATATTTTATATTGGAATGTTAAACTTAACTATAATTATTATATTTATTGAAATATATTGTTACATAACTTAATGTATGATTAAATTTATTTAAAAATCACCTTTGGTCGAGATGATCAAAGTCTTTCAAATGTAACATTCTGATATCATGCGCCAAATAGATCGTATCAATATCCCACGCGACTTCTGGTCTGTAAAAAATTATAGTGACATTAAAAAACGAGTATTATTGTATTACAAAGTAAACGATAAAAGTACATTAACGCATGTTCCATACCTAAATGGGCTTTGACATAAATCACACATCGCCGCATACTGGTTCGAGAAGTCACCGCAAGTGGAATGTTTTCGCGTACCGGTAACCGGTTGCAATTGAAATGGTAAATTCACCTGGAATTGGAACACCATAAATATATACTTACGTCGAACATATGCAAATTGAAATTTATGTCTCTGTATTTAAACTATAATAAAACAACAGTGTGTAAATTTAAACTGCTAACGAAGTGGTGCCAATGAACTTATTAAGCAAATAAAAATTACAGTCAGGACTAAACCGTTAATTTATTAAGCGCGTTGAATTAACTGATGTATGACGTGCACTTGTACAAATATGTATGCATTGTATTGCTATTGAACGGACCTTGGATACTATATCCTCCATGGCTACATTAGGAAATAAGTCATCAAACGCCGCTACCAGCGCGTACATCGCATTCATAACGCCTTCGGATGATCCTTCCTCGCCTGAAATATTATTCGCCGCCGACTATAATTTACAATGAATAGAAGTAGGTCGATCAAATCAACGAGTAAACAATGCGGGTCGTGACATGACCAATAAATATGAGTGACACTTCAGATGACCTCTTAAGACCCTAGCCCGGTCTAATGATTGCCCATAAGTAATTTAAGCAGACTGTTGATAATCGCTCGAGAAATCTAAATTGAAGTTGTATTCCAAGACAAATCTCTTTGTACCTACTAACTTATCTTATGAACGTTAAAACTGCATCATTAACATATCTTATTTTTCTTTTTACTTGAAACAGTCGTATAAAATTAATGAAGCAAACTGAAATTTATGTAACTTATGTTTTCTACAGTGTAGATTGTTGGAGGTATTAGTGGTCAACATGAATATTTAAATATTTAAACCATAATAATTATTTGAATGAATATATAAAAACTTGGAAATATTAACTATTCTTTAAATAATGTCATTTAGGCACGTCTTTTGTAGTCACTTCTTGTTTTTCTAAATTTTGTTAGTCACTACTTTTTAATGGTACAAAAACTTTAAACCAAATTTTATTCTCAATTATATTTTAAATTTGTTACCAAAGTTCGTAACTGATTTACTTAGGCAAATACCTTTGCAATTAAATATAGGAGAGAGAATGTTTTCTTCCCTTCATAATGTATTATGTATTCGTTTTACGGGGATTCTTAATAATGTACATTTTTATGTCGTTTTTAAGTCCGTGCGTATAAAACAAATTGAATTTTTAGTAGGTATGTATGTATCTAATTATCAGTTATCAGTGGCAAGACACTTGCGTGACTACTTATGTATTGTACTTATATTTCGACAAGCAAAATATAGAACGAAAAATTGAACAACTCGTTAACCTAAACCAAAGAAGCTACTCGACACTGGCGAAGACAAAAAATAAAGTAAATTTTAACAAGCATAATACTTTTTCGTTTTACGATTGAGAAACCTTTTTTTGCTTCGATGATTTTCACGTTTATTTATCGAAGATTACTAAGAGGAAACAGTGTCAGTGTTGCGTGAGCTTTGAGCAATACAAGGATAGATTGCAAATTAACTATCAATTGTTTTGTGACAATGTCGCTATGCGCTCGGATAGTATGTCTTACGAAGATTAACAATGGCTACAATTTATTGACTTACCTATTAGTATAGAAACTGGTTTATGTTCGTGGATGAGCGTTATAGAGAGATGATTCGCTTTTTTGCTTTCCAGCGCTTCTATTTCCATTAGGTGAAATCCATTATCGACCTGGCAAAACCAAATTACATTAACTACTAATAATTGAACTTCGACCGTGAATCAGGAAGACCAGGAAAAAAATGTTAATGCCATTTTCTGGGTACCAGGATAATTTAATTTCAACCGTGAAACAGGAAGAACAAAAACAAGAATGGAAATCCCATTTTCTAGCTATCAAGTCCATATCATTTTTATTGGAACCTTTAGGAAATGATATAAATTTGTATTTGACATAATTATATAAACAGCTTTATATAAAATATTTAAGTCAATAGAACACATAATATCAGATCCAACAGCTGACAACTGGGGCTCTAACACAAAAAAATTATAAATTTTAAACATTATTTGGGTTTTTTCTTCACTTACTCCTTTAACATTGACACTATGAACTTAACTGATTGGTTTTCTTATTCAATGTCATGCATTTTTTACACATAATAAAACTATTATTATAAACATTTTATAAAGATATAACCATTCACATACTCAAATACATTTTCAGTTGCGGGGATAACTTTACTGAAATTTAAAATAACAAATGTTTAAGGTACTTACTCTGGTGGGAACCTTAGTGGTTGTAATGTAAATTCTATATGATGACACAACCTGAAATTTATAATATATACTTCTCATAAAAATGCAGATTTACAAATTACTCAAACAGAATAAATGTCATGTAATAGTAAAATTGAAAAATTTGCACTTTTCTATTAACATGCCAGTTTTTATGAGACAAATAAATCACAATAATAAAAAATAATCAATGTTTGTTTGTTAATTTGTCCTATATGGACTCTGAAATAGTAGGACACAGAGCATTGATGTCTTTAGCAACTACCTTCAGAATTTTCTGAAAATGATTTCGGTATGAAAATTATATTGATCAGACCCATGCTTGATATACATACTGACTTTTCTACATCTTTTCTTAATATATGTAGCAACACTCGTCCAGTACTGCTAGTGAATTATTAATATAAATAAAAAATCACTGATCAGTCACAATTTATTGGTGTAACTTTTATCAATCCATATCATATTCAATTTTTTCTTTATCTTAGAAACTTTGTGGAGACAATATGAGCAGTCATTATCTTATCATGTTAAATCAAAAAGTTAGGTGTCTTTAGTCACATGGCTACTATTAGTATATTATGCTTAATAGTATTTTGATACTAATTATACTGTAGTTTAATTACAAGAATGAACAAAATTCTATTCTAACTGTCTAGTTAAATGATTCTCTAATTGGGTAACCCATTTGATATGCAAAGGTTTCAAGCAAGCAAACAATGCACGAGTGCTAGAATCTACAGTATATTGTTGTGGGTGTTTGTAACACATAGATTCCCAGACAGTGTCAGCATACAACCCACCAAATTCAACAGACACACCTACATGACTCATGCTATTGTCCAGAATTACTCCCATTTCCTTAACTAATCTTCTACTTAAAATTATATCTATACAATACCTAAACAAGTATTTCTAGTGCCAAATTCAAATGTTTTTGTTATTTTCATTTACATAGTATTTAATTGAGATATATAATAAAATAAATTTAAACCAATTACTTACTAAGACTCGATTATCAACCTTATCTCCTCTTGATTCCATACGAATTAAGGATTTATATAATATTTTCACATTCTTTCCTAGAACATTGCTGATGCTCTCTAGAAACAAATATTGTTAATCAGCATATTTTACTGTTCGTTAGAAGCTTGGGCAAGATATCATTAAATTTAATCTTTTTTACCGTTACATATAGAAAAATCAATTTTATGTACTTACCGCTTAGTTCGGAAGATATTTGCGTTTTTGTTGACATTTTTGTAATTTTCTTTAGTGTCATTACTACAGTGTATAGTTATTAATCTCACAGTAATTTATTTCCATAATCGTAGATAGTTTTTGTGACCACGTAAACAAAAAGGGTACATTAATATTTCAGAGAGTTTCGATTCATTATTATACTATTTTATAAGGTAAAAAATACTGAGATACTGACTGATGAATCTGATGATCAGATTTTCACACACACACAATAAAAACTAAAAAGAACTTGACATCAGCCACAGAGTAGCTAAATCACAGATTATATCATTTAATTATTTATGCCTTTCTTCTACAGATATTTTACAATAGAATATATAAAGCCACGGACACGCTCATGGACACACTAGTTGCATAGAATTATGTGCGTGTGAAATAATGATAAGAATTTCTTGTTATAATTTTTTTTATGAAATATGGAGGTGATAACTATACAAATACACATCCCAAAATGACACTTGGACAAATTGCCGTTTTCGTAATATCTGTTATTTGGTTTTCATATTAAAACATCGAGAGTTCTTCATATTTTCAAAGACTTTTTATACTATAAACACAAACGGATAGCACAATTTCCACCCACTTATGTGGATCGTAATCATGTCGAAACATATGGATTTTTTTAAATCATATATAAGGGACTGTGTCGCTACTGTGAATATGACACCCTGGCAGCAGCAAATACGTAAGTAGCCAATGAAACACATGTATGAAATCAATTCACGCTTGACCGCGTGGTGGACTAAGTACATAAACAAAAACATAGTACCTACAAAAAGACCTTAGAGGGATAATAATGTTAAGGCGATGTTTCTCTTAGATTCATATATTGTGAATTTATAGCCATGAGAAAGTAACATTTTGAATAAAAAATTAATTCATACATTTTTTTTAAATCATTTTGTTTTCTACATTTCAAAGATTAGTATTTTTATTTATATGTGAATCTATAATTATCTTTGGCTGAGCGTTATACGCCAATGCCATATTAAGAAAAAAATCTATAGTAGGTATAGAGTTTAGATACATCAGTCAGTGTCATTTTCATCAATGTCATCAGTCAATTGCCAATTGCCATATTTTAATGGTTTTTTTGTAAAGTATTTTTGTTCCAAATAATGAACTAAACATGCCTTGTATTTAAATATTTATTCTTGCATTATCTAAAAATTGTCTAACATATTACTAGTGAGTAAATATGAATAAGAATTTCGAGAGGTGTTCACTTTGTAACCGTCGCAAATGGCTAACGACGGGGTGTCTTCGCAAGTGGCTGAAACCAATGGAATGTAAACATTTACAACGGACGATTGATAACAAACGGGATTTTAACAATTCAGATATAGTGAATTGTGTTTTTTTACCGGAACGTAAGCCTTCAGGGAATACGAATAAATTTGTGAAATTTTGGAAAAACAAATTGTTCTTGACTGGTAGCGTCCGATCTCTACAAAGATATTTTGGTAATATTGTAGTGTTATTTTTGTTACAATTATAGTCTTTACAAGCGTAATCACATAACATAATATCATATTTGTAATGCTATTAAAAATTCTGTACTTGTTAAATGAAGTTAGCAATCAGATTTTGTCTTTTTAGTCATGGTTGGCAATTGCTACTTCTATTTTCAATTTAGTTACTAATTTATACTGTAGTCTCACATACTTAATATGACAATTTCTTTAAAATTGTTAGACAATTTATAAGACTTAAAAATTGATTTAGCAGGTTTACACGCAACAATTTGTGACTATAATAAAAGCAATGATCCATGTTCATTATCAGACAAACGATTGGCTACTTTCGGTGAGATTCAAAAGGATGCTGAACCGGAGGGAAAAATTGTGAAGTGCCAACAGTCAGATGGCCATCATTCTCTACTTCGAGGTCATCATCATCCTTTATCATTAGAAACTTGTGCTATTTACTGCCAATTATCAAAGTAAGTTACATAAAGAATTATAGAGTTTAGACCATAATTTGATGCTTGCATAGAAGTAATGTGAATCACTTATGGAAATCTGAAACACACATTTTCATTTCTTTCAGGCATGGGTGGTACTGGGGAGGTATAACTTCCAGTGAAGCAGAAAAGCTTCTGGCCGGGCAACACGACAATGTATTTCTTGTAAGAGATTCATATGATTCAAGACATATTCTTTGTGTCTCATTTCGCTGTGTGGGCCGAACTTTGCATGCCCGACTACGACATGCCAATGGATTATTTTCTTTAAACAATGAAACATTTGTGCCACCAAACCGAATATCAGAGCATTGTGCTACTGTGGATGTTAAATCGAACCTGTTTGAAATGCCTGTCAAACTAGCCAGGCCCTTAAACAGGTATGCTATAATATGAAATGGAAATAATTTAATTCAAAGTAGGTTTTTAACAAACACTTTTCAATAGTTAAACTACAATATCACTTCAAAAAGACTACAGTAAGTGGTCTTGGAAATGACAAGAAACTCCCTGTGATTTTATTTCCTACCTACAAACGTCACTAAAATAGTAATACTCATAGCTATCATCAAACACAAATCCAAGCATTCTTATCTTAAAAAAATGTATATGACAATTAGTAAAGTATATTATATATATTTGTTTGAATTAGTATATTAATAAAAACAATTAATACATTTTGTTTCTTCCAATTTTGAATGTGATATATAGTTTGCTTAACTAATGATTTGCATGTTGGCTATGTATAGGTTAAGTGATCAAGTTGATAAGGATCTAAGTAACATCTAAAAATGTGAAAAATGTTTGATTCTTGTGTCAGGATTGTAATGATATCCACAATAATAGGACATGGAATTATATTTATTCCTCATTTTCAGGTTTGCAAGACTGGATTCCTTACAAATGATCTGTAGATTTGTTATCAGACAAACAGTTGCAGAAAACGATTGGAGTAGGTTACCACTACCGCTAAATCTAATATCTTATGTGTCTTTGGGCAGTGACTACATCGTAAACTCATAGTATATTGAACACTAAAATTTATGTCAATGCTGGATTAATCTAGAAGCAGGGTACATGTTAGTAGCAATTTTGAGGAGGCTCTAATCTGTGTACAAATATACTTGTAGGTTCCTTGTCATTCTTCACCAGTAACATGTAACTAGTTTGTTTGTAGGATATAAAGACAAGTTCCAGCGAACAGGACTTACTGCAATAGATTAATCTGGCACTGTCCCTATGTAGTGCCTTGTAAGTATAAATAATGCACTTCTTGTTTAGCAAAATAAGCAAGTCCTTACTTACAGTGTTATTCAACATATCTTATATGACTATGTAAATTGTTTACACATTTATTATACAAAATGGAAATGTTAATATTTTATAACAATAAATAATGACTGTACTGTGATTCATTTGGAACTTTTATTACCTACGAAATATATAACTAGATTTACTTATTACCAGTTCTCAGGTTTATTCATAGATCTTATACATATATTGACCCATTACAGCTGCAGATATATAACAAAAATCCTAGAACAATTTTGTGTGTAGGATGGCATTTTGTGTGCCATATGAGATATTAAAAGATTTCCTACATAGAAAAATAATATCATGGAATAAAATTTTTACTCTTATGTAAATGGGCAGGAAGGAGTTCATTAAGTATAATAATAATTATAATTAAAAGGTGTATTAATAAATGAAATAGTTATGGAAAATAAACTAAGCATTTATTCAGAGGAATACTGTGACAATTAATAATTTTCTAATCATGTCTTGAAAGTTCACTTAAGTGAATTTACTCCTAGCATGTTCTTAGCCTGAAACAATATAGAAGTATATGTTAATAAATTAACAATATTAATATTCTAAATATTTATTTCGATTATTTGTACCCTTTCTATTACGCTTTACAACAAAGTGAGAATAATTTACAGACTGATTAAATAAGCAATCTAACAATGAACAAAGTAAAGATATTTTTTTGGACTCATACACAGGTGGATGTTTTGGGGTGTAATAAAATTAAAATATAATCGATGATTTTGCCTAAGACTGTTTGATATCACAATACTATTAGGTTGAGTCGTAAATAACTTCGGATGCAACGAAGCAGAATCAAAGGGCCGATCTGCTGACCACGGCAAGAGTGACTCGGATAAAAAATTTCAGTAGGGATGTTCTTGTCAGGCAACATTGGTCTATCTTTTCTGTTGCTTACCAAAAAAATCGAATTGGAAAACCTTTTATTTGGCGGAGAAAATCAGTCAGGCTGCCGAAAATTTGTTCCAGATCAATTCAACGACATTATACAAGAAAAGAATTTAGAAACTGCTAGGAAGTTTCTTATGACTTAGCCTTAACATTTAGAAGGTTTTATGAAATTATTGTAAACATCCTAAAACAGATTTTGCCTTGCAAGACGGAGGTACTAGTGTCTGCACATATATGTCGAAATGCAACGCAAAACAAACGCGCGAATCTAGTCTATCTCGTGTGGCGGTAGTAACCCTCCGTCACCTATGGAGCAAGCGTCAGTATACGTAGCATCCAAAAGGTTAAACATGCAGAAGAGAGCAGTCATGTTATTCGTCGACGTTAAGATTTATTTTCCATCTATGGCAACATCGGCTAGCAATGTCAACAATGGCAATATCAATAATAAATACAAAATGTGTTGTGCTAAATAGGCACTGAACCTAAAAATACAATTTCACCTAATTAGTGTGCTAAATAAGATTTTATTTACCGTAACAAAAGCAGCAGTTAACGTTTGAGGTGCAACAGCCACTGGGTTCATGTTTAGTGCGGTTTGAATCAGTTCTGCATCTCTTATCCGAGATTTGACGAAACTCCTTGTTGCACTATAGTCCTGACTATTATCCGTTAAGTAGAATAACTCCGATGCTTTGTAAATACCAGCTAGGCCAACTCTTCGAATGTACCAGTTGAACTAAAACAATTATACAATAAATATTATTCATAGATAGATAAGTATAAGCGCTCATAGCCAGGCGGCTCGCGTCGATCATAGCGATCGACAGAGTTAAGCAACTGCGGGCACGATCGGTACCTGGATGGTTGACCGCTAGTGACAAATATTTCTTCAGCGTTTCCGTGCTTCGGAGGGCACGTCGGTCCCGGTTGCTATGAACATAGCAGTCGTCAAGCCATGTCGGAGGCCTTCGGGCGGTTTGAAAACTTCCGAC
>DWJN01001037.1:0-19829 GCA_018248895.1 Carystus phorcus
GAAAACGGCAAAATTTTGAGCTTTCCATGCGTGCGCTGAGTAAACGGTGAAAGTTACTCAAAAATCATGTGTTACAAAATTGATCCAAGAATCCTAAAAGATCTAAATAAATGTCCGAAATAGCGTATGTCTAGCTTTTAAGGTTATATGGCAAAACAACGTTTGCTGGTTCATCTAGTGAAAAATAAAATCATATAAAGTAAAATGAATCGTATACCAGCTATGGGTTTTGAGAGGTTACCTTTCTTTCATTCTTTGCTATTTTCGTGGCTGGAGTACGTCGCTGGAGTTCATGGGTGTCGGTGACCACCTGGCTCTAATAATGTCGTCATTGTCGGCTAATTACATTGAAACATGGTCTTTGAATATTCTTAAGGTAGGTACTCAACGCTAGAAACATCAGATATCTCCATTTGTTAGTCAAATCATGAGATATGATATGAATACTACTTTTAGTTTATCGCAAGTCATAAAGTAAAGTAAGTTAAAAAACAACTTATACAGGACAGAAATTTCCTAATCCATTTCAAAAAGTTCCTTGTTAAACTTTGACGTATAATTTTCAAGTAATTTTACTATTGATATATAGGAAACGGGTAAAATCCTCAAACCGGTGTAATCCGGTGAAAGCCAGTAATACCGCAAACATACACGTGCGCGGCTGGCTTGTCATGAATATATACGATTGGTGTATTTACCTCTCCAATATATTTATTTGGAAACGCCAATCGGTTTATTTGTACTAATGCTGTTTGATACACCGCTCGGCGATATTTTAAATGCGCTTTTTGATGTATACCGAAATTTAAGGACCCTGGAGTCATCGTTAGTTTAAGATCATGAAGACATTAACACATTTGAAAGGACCAAGAACATTCGTAAACTGGCTTGACTGAAATCCCTAATACCTTTAGATGACCTTGTCATGAAGATACAGTAATTTTGCTACTGTTTTCAAATGAGATTCGAAGACTTTAAAGGTTTTTAACTTCATCAAGCTTTATGGAATGTCCTTGAATTCAACTTAGGTAAGGATAAAGGGAGGGGAAAATCATGGGTTACAAAGACTCTCTAGTAGCTAGCTTATCTTTAGCCCTGCGTGTGGCGCAATTCTATTTCGCGTCATTCAAGGAGGCCTGAAAGTTCGCTATGTTTAGTGCAAACGACAGGAAAATCATACATTACCCTCCGCACATCGTAGAGAGAAAGTGTTTAGTGCAGTGGGTTAAAATTATAGTCCTCCAGTAATACATCAGTTGTTTTATCTATATTGATCAGGTTTCATAGTAAAAGGTAGCTAAAACGACCGTTGCGGCCCACGGGCGTGTTGTCAGCCATTATGGCCTTTCGTAGGCTCATTGGAAATTCACTCGAAGCCCCAAGATGTTTATGTAAGGGAACTTTAGGATACCAGTTACGGCCGACCTTCGTAGTTGTAGACCCTTTAAGAAAACTGTTTGCAATTTGCGAACCGTTTTTATTGAATGATAACGACTTTCAATTACATGAATTCATTATTCTGCAAGGTTTAACTCGTTCAAGTTAAATGTCAAATTTCGGTTAGGTACCCGCCTACGTATTGCTTTCTTGCCATTTCATTTGTTTGCGGTTCGGTTGTATTCGGTACGGAGGATGAAAAGGCGGAATATTAATATAAATTTCCATCATCTCTAATAGAAAATATTTCAGCTTAGAAAATGAAGTCAAACCGCATCTTCATGTTCTTAATTGTATAAATTTTGATTAAGAACATTAATAAAATAGGAATAATCTTTTTAGCGACAATGTCATGCAAAACGTTTCCATCTTTACTATGTACTTTTTTTAATATATATTTTAAAACAAAACTAACCCTGACTTATTTAGGCAACCGAATGTAATATAACCTGCATCTAATATGGTGTCAAAGATCTAATAGAAGTAAACACGTATGTAATATATTCGTAACATACGCTCCCTCAAAAGCCTTGATACAAAATTTTAAATAAACCTTTCGGTTTGTATTTGAGACTAAATAAGTATCTGTGACCTTTTACCTACAAACGAGCATTCGTAACGTGGGAGTTATGACGTAAGGTCGAGGAGATGTAACATGCTGTTGCGCAATGTTAGCAATAAAACTGAAAAGCACCGCATCGATCGTCCACTGTCAGTTACAAAGAACTAACGAGCGAGCTTAACTACCGTTCTCGTGGGGTAGCTGTAGAACTGATCACATTTACGGATATAGTTTAGGTTAGTCTGCACACCCTTTAGAGAATTTACTTCTTAAGCGCGCAGATTTCACCAAGTTCATTAGGTGAAATGCAACTCGTAACTAGAATAGTCTTTATAGTACACACTGGATTAGATAGGTAGCATTGTATATTATACAGCGAAAGCGATAGCCATCGAGACAACCTTTGGACAGAGGACAAAAGCAAATAAAAGGAAAGCGATACATACAGATAATAATAGCCACACGACTTTAAATATTAGAGGAACTTGTAGTAATTGAAATCAAACTTTGTGCAGGGGAGCAATAGTCAAATTAATAGACTTTTTGTACAATTCCACTTTAATTTTAGTTTTGAATGTGATACTTGATCAATGTTGGTTAATAGATGTGAAGCATATGGTCTAAGTAGCCAACTTGACTATTGGTAACTAAACCGTATTGATTTTGGAGTAATTAAGCAGAGAATCTGCGTTTGTGTGCTTAATGTGCCTAAAATCTTAAATACCTACTTATTGCTACTTCTACTTAATCTAATAAGTGTTAATTAAATACTTTTGAATCCAGAAAAAATATGTTTCATAAATTTATGACAATCACCGTAAAAGACATGCATTTTTTTTAATGTCAACATTACAATTGTTAAATTACATTATGCTTTCATTACATTATGCTTTCATTTTAATTTTCAAACGTAGGAAATTTAAAATAAAGCTTTCAACTCATAAAATGTTTTAAGTTAACAAACAAAGATTAAATAGAATTAGCAAAAAAACCCTTAGGTCGCTTCATTCATTAAGTCTAATTATATACAGGTATTGTTTACGATCTAGGCTTCGTATAATAACAATAGGTTAAAAACAATATGACCTCAAAGCTGCTAGTCCTGACCTGAGGCATCGCAGTATTGTATATTTTCCGTTTTAAAACAGTCCTCGCTATTTTAGGTCACCGTAGCGTTATTTTTATGCATATTGTTTTCCCGAATGGATTTGGGTTCGTTGGTATAAATTTGCTGGCGTTATCTTTGTTCAATTTAGATCTAAACTGTTAAGTGTTGATGCACATGGAATAATATGAAGATTAATATGAACATAATGACCATAGCTGTACTTTAAATTAATACTAAAGTAAATGTTGTATATTTTATATACTAGCCACGCTTCGCTGTACTAATGGTGACCATATCAACAGAATTTACAACTATGCCAAATTATGTCATAAAACATTATATTTCAATTCCTGTTGGAACTTCGGGAAATAGAAGTCCTTATATAAAAAGTTAGTGTACTAAAATACTTTCTTGGTAAAAAAAATTCTGCCATTTTCTATTAATATCTACAGTCTACAGACAATGGGAGTTCTTCAAGGATCAATTGTAGGTCTTTATAGGTTTATTGTACATATAAACGATGTAAACAAAACCATAGTAGTAGAATAGTTAATAGTGATAGAAGGTGCCCATCACTATTCAAAATTTGAAATGCTTGTGGGATTAAAAATCCTTAAAACATGAGATGTTCGACTGAGCTGCCAGTGCTATAAATCAAAACGCGGTATTAATTTTCTCGCAAACAGTTGTTAATTAGGGCATAGTGGCGTAATATCTCAGCGTTGTCAGCCAAGTTGATGTACATCGCTCTTTGTTCAACTATTACGCGAAATTGCATTGGGGTATTGTTCGCGCGGAGTGGGTCAGTTGCGTTTGAAGTTACGGAGGGACGATTGTTTTGAAAACGCCATGGTAGTTTTGAAAACAAAATTCGTTTATTCAGTGGTGTCAAAGTTTATGTAATTTAATTAATATACAAGTTCGAAATTATGTCACTTAGATGTAATTATCGATGTGGAGAAAGACGCATATTACGTCACAAATTGTACTAACCCAGAAATAAACATTTCGATACACTAATGCGCCCGGGAATTCAGCCTTAGAATCTTTATTAGCCAAAATACGAAAGAAATGCTTTATTAACCATCCGAGCCCAACACAGCTACTGTAACAAGACAGATCCCAAAACTTTTTGAGTTGAATCCATTTAGGTAATTACCATAATTTTCACAGCACTTGCAAACAATTACGTGAGTGTCACCCAAAAAGCGAGACAGTTGTGTCACAGTGTAACAACTTTCAGTGGTTCATAGCTTTTGATGTCCGCAAAAAAGCCGACAACGTCACATCGTTTTTGGTAGGGTTGTGGCCAAAAATATAAGTAAAACAGTAGAATCTCTTACATAAATGTCATTAAAAACAGTGTCAAACCCAAAATTTTGTCTTTAGTGTCTGGTGATTTAATATTTAAGGTACTGTTATAATTAGACATAAAGGCTTATTTATATTCGTAATTAATGTTGCCTGTAGTTCAATCCGCTTCCGAAATAGCTCTAACCATGATCCATGCAGTTCAGACGAAGTAAAGCGCAATGTCGTAAGTAACCCTTACGGTTTAAAGGCATATGTTGATTATTTTACAATGAACTCTTTGTAAGAGAAAGAGATATAGGTACCTATATTGTTGCTTGTCTGCGTCTGATGTTGGAGTCTACAAGAGGACAATGCAGAGGCTTTCATTAATTTATCATCTTGGACTTCAACAACACTTAATATCAGGTTTCTTTCTTTCTTCTCTTTTCTTTTCTTTCTTAGCCGACAACACATCAGTGGTTTATTATTGTTTAACCAACGTTTCAAAAACTTGAATTAATTTGACAGTGCTTTTAAGTTAACATGGTTTTATTCATTCAACCCATTAATGGCCCACTACTAAGCACGGGTCTCTCCTCATCACTGACGAGGTCTAGAGCATACACGCTGCTCCAGCGCAGATTGGTGGAGGAGTTAACATGGCATAACAGCAGTATTATGTTCAACAATATGTTGATGAGCTTTTCAAAAATCGACGATAAGTCTTCGCCGCACTGTTGCTTCTGTTAATCTATGGCTTACGGACAATTATAACAATATCACAAACGTATTGTGGTATTGTTATTATTCATTGCGCGGCGTTTTGAGAGCGTTCGGGCCACGGTTCAAAGTCCCAGCCGGTCGCGGGGGCTGACGAGTTGGTCGCACCGTCCCGGAATACAAAGTACGTAGCCGTTACGGTTCGTGCGAAATCAAAAACTGTTTTATTGAAATTAAACTCATTCGTTGTTGGTGTTTTTTGTGTAAGGTTGTTTGCGAACTGTCTTGTTAAGGCGGAAGTTTTGGGTATGACAGAACTGTTGTTAGGTTTTGTTTATTAGAAAAGAAAGTCATGGTATGTTATGGGATTTGTATATAACACTAGCTGACCCGGCAGACTTCGTACCGCGTAGAAAATTGTTGTTTTTTTATTCAATTCCTGGCATTTTCATATTTACTTACCTTTTAAAACTTCCCTGAAATTTCACAAACAATTCAAGACCAAATTAGCCAAATCGGTCCAGCCGTCGTAAAGTTTTAGCGAGACTAACAAACAGCAATTCATTTTTATTTATATACCATATATACAAAACATAACATTCTTGAGTTTCTGTTTTATTTCTATGGTTTTTTATTTAAATGTTGACAGACTTTTTTATAAATTGTATTTAATTAATTATCGTTATAAAGTTGTATCGTATGTTAGTTCACATTTTATTTATTTTAAACATGTGACCAAATAGAACTAATTCACGTGACGAGTTGTTCCCTAATTCGTTATTTTATTTGTGATCTTATGTTGATGATTTTATTACCATTTTTTATCATCTCTCTTTGATCATTTACTGTCATGTGGCTGCTTCGCTCGTTTGTAGTTATTATTTAGTATTTTTAACCAGAGAAAGAACTGTAGTATTTGTAAATTTTATCAATGCCTATCTGCATTATAAAGCTGTCTGAAGCAACATTTTAAACGAGCTGAGCTCGCTTCCTGGTTCGACACCCGGCTAGACACTTGGAGTGTCGATGGGAATTCAATGCGCGTAAGCACCAGATTCGAGATGATAATGATTTAACGTACGCGTTTCAACGTCGACAATTAAGCGTGAAACGAAAGCAATTCGTACTTCTTAACTTTTATTAGTAAAATTTTAACGTAACATTGTGATTCTTTTAATGTGGAAAGCAAGTAACTATATGTTAGTTATATTGTGCTCTTTTATATCAAGATTAGTATTTTTTCAAAGTACATCATTAAAATCTTTCTCGGTTTATGTAAGAGGAACATGCGTGTAATGTAGATAAATTTTACACAGAGACATTCAGAGAGATATTATATCCTGTATTAGGATATAATAATAGACCTAAGCCTAAATAAACCTAACCTATAATAGACCGAAGCTTAGCTGGTATATTATAAGTAAAACAGGAGGTCCTGTTATATTTGTTAAGGTATCTGATATCGTATTCTATTATCATGGTTATTAGTGATGTTATTCGTGTTGTCCATATTGTCAAATAATTATCGTCCGAAGTTTGGTGCGAATTAGTATCTATCAATAATCTTTATCCCGGTCGCGGTGAGACAACACGGTTTGAACAGTTTCGAAAGACGAGACAAACGGACAATGCCCGATTTGCAACATTACGTCACGCCGACGACAGATGGCGTTCACACTTTCACTGGATCGATGGCGCGTGATTGAGCCGTTCGAAATACGAATTCGCAATTGCAGACTGCGCGTGCGTCGGAAATTGGAACGGGATTTAACGGTTTTGTTTTTAAAGCTTACACTGTACTATTAATCTGTATTTATGGTTATGCTTCTATCTACATTTGATTTTTGCAACTTGCAGTTCGAAAACATAATTGCCGGTAAAAAAAAACTGCTGGTTGCTAATAAAAAAAAACTCCGATACGATTTATTTCTATATGTCACTTAAAATAAGTATGGCGAAATTATTTAAAACTTTTTCATTCATTAAATTTCAAATTTTGCACCTTGTATTTCGAAATTTAAAATTTAGTGTATAGTTTTAAATAATTTCGTCATATCTGTTTTAAGTGACATTACAAAATTAAGCTTTTTATTAGCTTATTTATGACAGTTTTTTATTAGCAATACTTTATCAGACTTTAAATTACAGTTAGTGATAGTTATTACATTAATTTGTTAATCATAAAGTATACATATTTGATTAGAAACAAAGTAGTGTTAGCTTGTTTAAAACAACTCAATACTAACGAACAGGTCATCACTAGTAATTTCTATTAATACATTAGGACATTAATAGTTCTACGTAAAATAGGTTATAAATATTTTCAACTTTCATATGAATAACATCATGTGTATTTCGTAAATATACTCAATCGTGTACAAAATTTTCCTGCAAAGCGGGAACCTTGTAAAAGGTCGCAAGTCGCAACACGGAACAAGTTTTGTATTCACGTACGTACAGACGAAACTTAAGAAGGCTATGTAGAATTAGTAACACAGTAGAAATAACACTCGGTTTAGCAACACTCAACATACTAACTAAATAACTAACTAAAATGACTTGTTAACTAACTATATTTATAAGTAAGATTTTATAAAGTATTAGTAGACCCGGCGAACTTCGTATCAATTTGGATTTGTCTGTTTTTGCTGAGCGAATGTTGGTCGTAGCTTTATGTCCTATAGCCTTCCTCGGTAAATGGACTATCCGAGACAAAAATAATTTTTCAGTTCGAACCAGTAATTCCTAAGATAAGCGCGTTCAAACAAACTCTTCAGTTTCGTAATATTTGTACAGATATCGGAACTGTTTGATAATGAACATCATCATTAGATAATTTGAAATGTATCGTTCAACCTTATTTGATTTGATTAGAAAGTTTAAATAGAGTTAATAATCGATGTGAATGATTGTTTATTTATGTTCAGTATTTGTAACCTGTGGCTTTATGATTGACGCAAGGATTCTCTATACGTTAGTAACTCTATGGCACAATTCATCACCTCAAGTTTATGTCAGCATTCTGTGTTTACCGCGAATACAACGGTGATAGAGTGGATTGTAAATGTTTCTGTTGAAACTTTAAGAATTTTCTCTCTTTATCGCATACAAATTGGATTTTGAATAAGTATTTCCGAAGTTAGACGTATCAAAGTTGGAATGGAAATCAACATGCTTCATATTCACTTACTAAGGAAACATAGTCCGTAGGGGTGCTCTTTTACAGATAAGTTTAAAACATCCACCATAAGAAATGAAATAGTTTTAACAAGCAACAATTACGTCATGAAATTGTTTGTCTTACCCGGAAACGACAAGTATAATATATGTTTAAGAATCTTCAGATTTTAAGTGTTCAGTTATGAATTATTTTAAGATTTTTTTTGTACTTTTAAATCATCCATTTCTTCGTTAAATTATATAAGTTAATTGAAAAATAAATCAAGAATCGTTCTTAATTTTACAAAACTTAATAGCGCCATCTAGTGGCCAAATTTGTCAGTATTTATCTAGTAAATCTAAAAATAAAAAAAATAATATTTACACGCACCATTATTCCCGGAATCGTACTACAAGTTTTATGAATGCGTACGTCTAGACGTCGAAATCAAAGGTGATTTCTATATGAAAGGAATAAATACGATTGTTCGTTACGATGTAATACAATGGGTACGGCACGGAGACGACCTACAGAGGTCGTTGCCGCGACCCGGACCGACCTTAAAGAAAAAAGAGGATATGAAAGAGAAACTGGTTTCGGCGACTCGTAGCCATTGTTGCCGATTTGCCGATGTTTTCGACTTCGCTCGGGATTAACGCACGAATTATTGTATTAGCTATGGACGGGAAATGTTCTCGTGGTCGATTTGTTTTGTTTAATTCGGAGGATTTTTGGTAACTTGTGGTAACTTTAGGAACCCTGAAGTCTATTGGGTGCCGATAATTATGTAGATCCATATGTATGGATTGGTTACCGAAACAAAGTTTTTGGACGGTATAATAACTGTAATAGGTTAGGTATTGTTTGTTTATGACAGTGTTTGTTAACTAGCTAATAGATACGGTATTATTTCCAGGCGTCCTTGTCACTTTATACTTATGTATATTACGGTAACATTTAGTCACAAACAGCGCTTGTATACGTTGCTTAAAATTCCAAGCAGATAGTCGTCGTCGTCGTCGTCGTCGATAGTTGTAGTCTAGTCAAGTTTGGGATTTTATCACAAAACCAAACATAAAGTATTAGAGTATTAAATCGCTGTATTTTACGTAGATGGTAAAAGACGTAACCAAATTGCACATATTTTTGATAGCAATGAGTCCTGGCGCCTCATAATCGTCATTGAATATTAATCACTTGAGCATGGTCTCCTTCATGGTACCATTGGCTTGCGAAAACTAATAAACACTCATTCTTGATGAAACATCGTATATTGAAGTTACTTATTTTGTTGTCTTTTGTGTTGATAGTATCTATAGGTGGCCACTACTACACCACTAACCCGTCTGTTAGTTTGTGGGTTATTTACATAAAAAATGTCAAAGGTCCATTTTATAATATACTAGCAGAAACTGCAACCTTCATTTCGCCTAACAGACTATGCACGCTTAATACACTTAACCTAAACTTTTTAAATGATTTTTTATTGATGAATATCTTATTTTAATACTTCTCCATTTCCCGACGAAGAATAATCCAAAAACACAAAAATCATGCAAATTGGTTCAGTCGTTCTTGAGTTGTAAATGGTGGGACACGACTTTGTTTTATATACTCGTTATATATACATATATAATTTTCTCAATACGGAAAATGTAAATATCAGGGTCCATAGCAGCTGGCAGTGACTTAAGGGGGTCGACGGCCCGATATGGTAGCGGTCTCGACCACTTGGAGACATTACCGGTTGCAGTTTTGGCTACTGCAGGTTTTAGCGCGTTTTAATAGCTACAACTTGACACATTTGTAGACAAATTGATCTTCAAGTTTCATTTGAAATGGATCTTGATGTAAATATCTACTTCACGAATGCCGTGAAACGAAGTAACTTGGTTCGGTTTATCGCTTGTAAATTCCAACATTGAAACGGTAGGCTAGTATTTAATTATAATTAATAAGACTAACAAGTAAAAGATATATACTAGTTATCCCAGTAGATGCTATCTTGCGGCATATAAAAACATTTCATTTCTATTGGGTCGAATTGTGAGTCTAAACTTCTAAACCATTCTGAAATCCATTTAAACACTAAATCTAAACTTTCTCGAATCTACATTAACAGACAGAAAAAGCCTATCAAAATCAGTCCAACCGTTTAGGAGGAGTCAGTGACATACACACGAACAGAAGAACTATTATATATATAGAATCAAATTTGAATCAATTGAAATTGAAATAGAAAAATATCAGTTCCAAAAAAAATTTGATCGTGTAACAACTTGATGTCGCAGAAAAACATTACCAAACATACGGTTATCTTCAGTTTTATCTAAACGAGTACAGTGAAACACATGTAATGTAAACATGTTTACGAAGGACCAATAAACAGGAATTCTGTGGATCGTACAATACAGTAATATTACATTATGTCAGGACTCTCCCTGAAAGATGTAATCGATTCATTGAATTATCATATTTGCAACCTTGCTTTATAAATGAAAATATAAGACAAACAGAGCTTATAAATATGTAGGATGAAAGAATGAGATAGCATATTTCCACATTATCTTATTATCATTAAAATAAAATACAGAGTTCTAATGTAGGTTACTATTCTGAAGAATCACTTTTACCGTATGTAAATTGTTGAAAAACTTCAGAAAAGTAACCTATATTACCACTTTCTGTGTAAAATACGACCAAAAGGAGTTGAATATTGCTAAGAAATGTTACAAAAAAGGGAAAAATGTTCCAAGATGATACGAAGTTTACCGGGTGTAGTTAAAAATATTTTAAAATGAAATGTATAGCCATTACGATGACACAAGTATTTTAGACGTTAAAATCATAAAAATACTAATACCTACATGAATAAATGATTTTGAATTTTAGTATATTTCTACTTTTATAGGTCATAATTACCCGAGTTCACACGATGCGGGTGGCCTATAAAACTGTCATATGGGCACTTTTACAACGCAGTGAATTGCACCTTTCCCTGACATATGGGACGCTACTGCGCATTTGGAAATATAATATTGATATAAAAAGAGCATTTAGTTACCCTACTCAAGTTGCTAATAATAATATAACATGACCTTAAATTATTAAAATATATGTGCGCAACAAAAGTAATTTAACTCTCGTTTTTTCATATCAATTCATAACTGTTAATATTTCTTTATCAAATAAAACAATAAAGTACTTCTATAAAGCCCTATTCAAGTATATTTGATTCAACTTTATTACTTTTTTTTACATTTTTGTAAGTTCTAAGTCATGTATATTCCCAAATAACGTTCTGAAGTAGGTCGTTAGTGCTTGGATTCTACTAACTGAGTTTTGGTTTGTATTTATGCAGGGTGCAAGTGAAATTACACTACACTTGTATTTAATTTTGAAACTAATTACCTGCTAAGATGGTGTCTATCTAGTCTAAACTGGTATACATACGGATTTCAAATTGGTGAAGTATAGACAAATCACTACATAGTATAAAACAAAGTCGCTTTCTCTGTCCCCTACATCCGCATTAGACAACACAAGTATCTTCTGTTTTCCTTCTCTTTCTTTCTTTCTTTCTTTCTATGATGTCTTTGGTGTTGGTGATGTTTACGGGAGAAGATGAGAATCATGTTGCTCCTCTACTCCTTTCTTGGCTAGTTATATAAAAAATATGCTCTTATTTTTTACACCTTAATTGTAACCCGTGCCGTTTCAATGATGTCTAATACTTAGGTTTTTTTTTCTATTGGGGGGAAATCCTCAAAAGATACTCGTTGCAGGATAGGTGGAATTCATACCCACTAAAACTGTCTAATACTATGAGGTTACTTTTTTTGCTCTCGGGGGGAAATCTTCAAAAGATACTCGTTGCGGGATAGATGGGATTCATATCCACTAAAACCCCCCTGACAACCGCCACCAGTTCATAATTTGGGCAGGCTCCGGGGTTTCGTGTGCACGCTAGTGCCTCAACTGCGTGCCAACTGGGTCCATACTAGTTTGAGGTTACTTGCCTTCAACCCATTAATGGCCCACTATTGAGCACGGGTCTCTCCTCAACACCGAGGAGGTCTAGAGCATACTCCACCACGCTGCTCCAATGTGGATTGGTGGAGGGGTTAGTAGCCAACCCAAGTGTCGGAAGTTTTCAAACCGCCCGATGGCCTCCGACATGGCTTGACGACTGCTATGTTCATAGCAACCGGGACGGACCGCTTAACGTGCCCTCTGAAGCACGGAAACGATCAAGAAATTTTTGCCACTAGCGGTCACCCATCCAAGTACCGACCGCGCCCGCAGTTGCTGAACTCTGTCGATCGCATAAGATCGACACAGTTTAATTCGGTTACGACTAAATCAAAATAGTATAAATCAATATCAAATATAAAACAATACTATCCAACTGTCCTACACACTATCCATTTTCTATTTCCCAGATCCCACCGTAATTCATTCATTTCAACTTCAACAAAACTGAAACGCTCTCGCAGTTGGTCGTCAGACAACATTTGCTCATATAAAATAGAACGTGAACAATTTGCGGTTCATCAAAATCTACGGTCATTTCAAAATTTAAATTTTGAAATTCTAAAACTAATATTAAATCTCTTCTGTGGCAAAATTTTAATGCGAACTCCGCGCATAGTATTTGTAATATACAAATATATTGTAAGGTGTAAGGTACACTTTTGTTTCGTAAATAGAAAAAGCTTGGAACTTTCTTAAGCTCAATGTAATTATAAATCTATGCCTCAAAGAACTCTTTTATTTCACATCCACAAAATCTAGTCTCATCTTGTTAGAACCTGAACTCCTTCTTTCCCTTTGATCTAAATCCTTTCACGTTCAATACTTTTTCAGTTTATTTTAATGAGTACATTGAAAATTTATTTTAAAATTGTTCAATTTCGAAAATTAAATTCTTAATCCATCCATTTTTAATGCGGACTTGTAAACTTTTAATGAAATGGTAAATTTTGTAGACAGATTTATTTCACATCGAGGACTTTCAACTTAACCAAATATTATTAAATAACTTCTTTAAGTCATATTGATTTGGTTGTCCTTTTTTAAGTTGATTTTTCCTATACTAGGGACCCACCCTAGCTTTGTCTTTTGCTGAATTGTATTTTACTTTGTATACATAAAGACCGATTTAAAATTATTACGTCAATCATGTTTATATTACGCATGCTGTATCAGTGTGAACAAATTCAGAATGTCGTACTGTTATGTCACAATGCCATCTATAACGCTTATTTGAAAGATGAAACGTGTTTTCCCATGGAATTGAGATATTTTACCGCAATAAAGGAGCCTATGGCTTCAGTCCTTCAACTTTCTCTGTACTAAATATGACATCGATCCCTCGCTCCGCTTCTTATTTGAAAGAAGGACAAACGGACAAATATACTGTCGCATTTATAATATTCAATATGGATCACCACAATTCCTGTCTGTGACCTAGTCTATTATTTTTTTAAGCGAAAATTTGTAAATGGTCTCCATTCGCTATTTTGTGTAATTGTAAAAAAAAAACAAAAAAAAAGTTTTAAAATAATACCAGTCCTCAAAATAATATAATTAATTAATTTAACCAGATAAATTCTAAAGTTAATATTTTTTATTCAAACTTAACTTGAAATTAACAAGTATTTTAACTGTATCTGAATAATCTGCCTAATAGAACTCACGCAGAAACATTTCAGAATTTAGCGTTTAAAGTACTTATTTATTACTTATTTTCCAAGGCATTATAAAATCAATAAGAGGAAGTCGAACTGAGTCAATATGATACCCAATATCGTGACCGCGACGCCCAATATTTACATTTTGATCCTTCTTTCCATTTCGGATATTTGATATTGAATTACGTTACGTTGTATAGGTACATACTAGCGAATTTGACATTATCAACATATGCTATAACACTTATACGTACCCAGTTTGATTCCGGAACAAAGATCAATAATGAAATTAATAAAAAAATCTAAAGGAGTAAATTGTGAATCGAAATAATTTTCGTATTCTCATATACACAAAAATTTGAATCACTCTCTAACCGTTTAGAAGCAGTTGAAGAACAAATCCGCACAGAATAATTATGTATATTAAAATTGTATCAAAAATATAAAATACTCTTCGAAATGACAGGAGCCTGAAGTGGCATCATTAGGAAAACGTCGAGTAAAGGACTTGAAACATTCAGCGACTTATCTGATAGCACAAGATAACCTATAAGCTAGTTAAGTTGATAAAATAATAATATACGCTCATTATTAAAAGTAGTTGAAATTACTAATAATAATGACGATGTTGCGACCGACACGCCCTCTGGATGGCGTACACTTAAAGTATTGTTGTAATAATTTTAATTTATGTAATTAATAGGGAACTTTTATTTCGACATTATAATTTTACAAACATTGTTGATCATCATCGTATATTTTACACTACAGAGGTATTAGTTTTAGCATAGCATAGAAAAATACTGAGTTCTACTCAGAAGATTACTGCGTTTGTCAGTTAGATAAAAAATAATTAGTGTTTAGAGTGCTACGTCAATATGATTAGGGTTCATAATCATTAAACCGCTTTTTGGATTACAAACCTGCCATCAACTCCGGTTCTCCTAGATTCACGTAGAACAGCACATCTTTCTCGTAGCTATCCTCTTCTATTATATGAAGTGGAATGAATTTTCTGAAACAAAAATAACGATGTATTAACACTTTATCTAATAAGTTTAGCTTCTTAGTTCTCTAAGGCAAAGAAGACAGCCCCTAAACACGAATAGTGAATTTGAGAAATTAGAAAACATTACATAAAACCTTTAACACTTAATAACACATTACTAACGACTTATTAACATCCACGACAAGGGAACAAATCTTAACCATATTAGGGTGGCCTAGAATAGAGATCCCAGGCTTTTGCTGGTAGACAAAGATGTCGTAAGAGACAGAAGCCCAGGGTTGGCTGTAGCTCGTGTAGCGCCCGTGTGCAATGAAACCCTGGCCCCCCACTAGGCCTATCCCCCCCTCCCCACTAAACTTTAAAACTTGAAAAATGAAGAAATACTTGAAAAAAGAAACGCCCCTGAGACGGCGGCGCCCGTGTGCATTGCACACCCTGCACTATAGGTTAGGCCCCTACAGAAGCCGTCCCTCTTGATGGGATATGGCTTCAGGTAATGATTATCTTAAATAAATCTTTCCATGAACCCCTCTGGTTAGCTACCTCTTTTTGCATCCAGATAAAGAGATTGGACTACCTTCCGTAGGCGCTCGGGCAGGAGGGAGGCTGTGATTGCTCCTGCATACGAACGCAGCCATTATATGAGACTCGCTATAAACCTAGGCGCCCACTAAGCAGCACCTAATACAGTATCTAGGCCTTTTACATGTGCGACAACGCTTGGAGGGGCTTACCCTCTTTCTTAAGTCAGCCAAACAAATGCACAAGTAAGACACAGTACTTTCTTTTTATCTCCTCTTTTCTTTTTTTTCTCCGATGTATCAGTGACGCTTTTGATGTTGCTCATGTCCATGGGTGACGATGACCTTTTACCAAGGGTTCGTCTGCTTGTTTGTCTTAATATATAAAAATGAATGTTTGTCCGTATGTAATTTCTATACTCTTAAATGGTAGGAGATAGAATACTAATGCCTTCAGCAACTTTGTTTAGAATTGTCTGAAGAAAGTTTTCGTACCACAATTATATCAATCGGACACAAATGGTAAAATCGTTAGATTTAGATTTAGATTTATTTATTTGCTATAAATGTGGTGGTACATTGGTGATAGGCTCATATTAATTAATATATTTCTTACATTTAGCTGGAACTCAGCATCCAAAATTTTCAAATTATTACAGTATATAACTACATTACAAATTCCAGAATTACAAAATAATAATTTTGTCAATGAAATATTTATAAATAAGATGTCAAATCGTTCATGAATTATATCAATGTCCAATAACGCCGTAACGTGAGTACAAATTTACAATAAAATTAAATATGAATAGGGGCACAATACAAGTATAAAACATAACAAAGACAAAAAACATAGAAACATAGAGTTATCGTCGAAAATGTTGAATTTTACTGATCGGTTGGATGCTGATCATATAGTTGATATGCTGACCTTTCCTTACTTACCATCAGGCAGGATAGTAATGAAGCATTAACTTATATAGTGTAAAAAAATGCCCTGGTCAGGAACTAAACCCGTGACCCCAAGCTTCGTATAACCATCACTAAATAAACTACGGAATCGTTATCGGATCGTATCGTATACATTTTTATTCCATTGTAAACCGATACGGATTGAACAGGGTTTTTTACGAGATTTAGTTCTAAGGCAAAATGCACTTCTTTAGAGTGGATACTTAGTTCCTTTTAAGGCTTAAGCGAAACACAACGACTTCCTGCTGCTATAATGGACCAACCGTTCTTTTGTGCTTAAAGTATTAGATTGCGAATTTATGTCTTATGTGAAATGCGTTTGAGTTTCAATTTGCGTGAATTTTCGAGTGCCGAGTTGTATAATAATGTATAATAGATTCGGAGACATTTTTGTCTTACATAAACTACTTGATGGCTTTGACAATAACATAGTTAATAGTATCAGGCGTTACTTTGCGGTAATCCATTGTTATCAAGTTAGTATTAGTCTACTTTGCAACAATTCGAGAGAAAAATATTTGACGGTATATACTATTAGACATGCATAGCACCTGCCTCCCTCCCACAATGAAAACATACAGTTACAATAAATAAAAGTATTTACCAACATATATACCATTGTGTGGGCGCAGGTTCGTATTAAAGGAGAGACGTGTTGTTCTTACGATGACTTTATTACTACTCCTTACAATTATATTGCTTAACCTAACTTACTCTAATCTGACTCAACTACACACTACACCATCACCAACACGTGTTTCGCCCCGAAACGGAGCATCATCAGGGTAAGTTGACTCTACGAGTGTTAGTCGCTTTTGTTAATAATAACAAAATCCGACTTAAATATAACGAATTAAATATTCCGATTACCGAAGTCATCATGAAGTAAATGCACATTATCAGAGATAACGCAAAAACTTCTCGTCAAACGTCACTCAAATTTTAATAAAAGAAATAAAGTTATTAGTACTTAAACGGATTGAGAATCTCGTTTTTTTGAAGTCGGTTAAAAAGAATAAATATTAAACTTATTATTTTATAATTTGTAACAGCGTTATTAAGATAGGTTTAATATATAATATAATCCAGTAGACTTCGTTAAACAATATAATTTATGGATACTTTAATAAATACAAATGTTGTAACTATATCAATATGCGTATTTCTTCCCAACGATATTAGCTAAAACGAAGATACGTGTCATCTGTTAGAAACATATTGTACGTACAAAGAATTGCAATTGTCGTATACAAATACTTAATTTGTAATTAAATATTTTATGATGTAACTGAGATAAAAACTGTGATATCTATTAAGGGGACGAAACTAATACTCAGTCTGCAAATTTTATTATAAAAGGTTTGGTAGTCGGTTTTGTAATTTCCGAGTCTATTGCTAACAAACATTGTGACACGTGAATTATATAACAGACATACCTACGAGTATATTACATAATAGTTAATGCCTGACAGAAATTAACAGCAAATATTTCGAATGCTCACTAAGGTAGAGGTTAATGAAACGAAGCTAGGATATTTTAATAGAAGTTAATAATCGTTAATAAAATATATGGAAAGCGGAGAATAATATTCGTTAACGGAATACGAATATTTCATACTAGATGAACCAGCAAACGTTGTTTTGCCATATAAACGGTTATAGTCTGTTTACCTTAAAAGCTAGACATATGCTATCGCGGACTTTTATTTAGATCTTTTAGAGGGGAACAATTTGTAATACATGATTTTTGAGTAACTTTCACCGTTTACTCGGCGCACGCATGGAAAGCACAATATTTTGCTGTTTTCGCAATGTTTTTTATTGCTGCTCCTCTCCTATTCATCTTAATGTGATGTTCTATAGCCTTCCTCTATGAATGGACTATCTTACACTAAAATAATTTTTCAAGTCGGTCCAGTAGTTTCTGAGATTAGCCCGTACAAACAATCAAACAAACAAACAAACTCTTCAGTTTTATATATTAAGTATAAGATATAAGCTACGTAGTAGTGGTTCGGAGAATTAAAACGGGCGTTTTAAGTGAACTTACATAAAGAATCCATGTAATTAACTTCGACCTTGTAAATTTCCCGATATTGGATAGGAGTTTACTCGAGAACGATATTGAATTGTTATTTTTTACCCCAAACTTCTTTAATTAATTTTGGCTTAGACGAGAATAGGCTTTAATAACTTTTATTTTTTTTTATTGTTTTATTATACTATTGAATAATTTTATCAAATTTCGAACGATTTTAAAATGGTGAAAGTTATGGACATAAATTATTTCGGTAAGATAGAAAATTATTTATTTGAAAAGTCTTACTATTACTATATAAGCTTAGCTACTGATTACTATAGAGTAATAAATTTTAATAACAATAGATTATACTGTTTTATAAAATAGATATAATGTTACTGCGATTGTTAGTCGTAAAAAGTTTTGACTTCCGTTAAGTGAGTTGTAAGTTACAAGACCAAATATACCTATGTATAGTTTGTCTTCGACTTTGACTTTGTTTTAAGCCCTTCGTTTAACCCTTTATCAATTAGGGGTATGAAAAATAGACAGTAGCCGATTCTTAGACCTATTGAATATGCTTATAAAATTTTATAAGAATCGATCAAACCGTTTTGGAGGAGTATGGTAGCTAACATTGTGACATGAGAAAATTATATATAACTAGCGACCCGTCCCGTCTTCGCACGGGTGCAATGCTAATACTAAATACACTACAGAAAAACTGTGAACGTATTAAACATATAAACCTTCCTGTTCAATCACTCTATCTATTAAAAAAACCGCATCAAAATCCGTTGCGTAGTTTTAAAGATATCGCATACATAGGGATATAGGGACAGAGAGAGCGACTTTGTTTTATACTATGTAGTGATATTAAATTGAGTAACGAAGTTTTGTATCTTATTATCGTCGTACATTATCAAACATTGGCCGTTACAAAATCCCCGATTATCCGGTTGGCTTGCGAGCCGGTGCAGAGCTTCAAATGTCATTAGCGTGGGGGCAGCCTGCCAGGATTGGCTTAGCCTTAAAGTGGCAATCGATACGGACGTGCCCCGCGGCCATGCCAACGATCATCGGTAATTACATTCTACTCTAGATCCTCCAGTAACTTTTATCCAAGTTAAAGTGATATGTGAACACATGAAAGGCTAATCGTAAGTTGAGACATGATTGGACGTTGTTTTATTTAGTTACTAGTAGAGCCGGTGAACTTCGTATCACCTTGGTTACATTTGTCCGGTTTATGTAACATTTCTTATCAATACTCAGCTCCTATTGGTCGTAGCGTTATGTTATATAGCATATAGTCTTCTTCGGCACATGTTATA
>DWJN01001038.1:0-19818 GCA_018248895.1 Carystus phorcus
ATGTATGTGTATACATATGTTTTCGTCTCTACATTGAAAAGATGGTTAATTTTCAAATCTTTAAAATCTTGATAGTTATAAACATTTTCTTTATAATAACTATTAAGTAATTTGATTTATCTGATACCATTCTAAACAGAGGCAAACGACGATACCAAATATTTAAAAAACCAACCGACAAAGCTGGATGTTATCGTTATAATTGTCAGATGCACCGAAGGATAAGGCTTTGAAAGTCTAAAATGTGGGGCTGTTGCATTTTTACCAATTGATAAAACTCGAGATATTGTTTTAGCAACAGATAAACTTGTAATCGTTTAAGTAAAACGTCAAGATGTCTTAATGACCCTGGACCGCGCTCGATAATCATTGATCCATAAAAATGACAGTTATAAACGAGGCAAGCCGCTGTTACGCAATGACGTCGCTGCAAATATCTATATATAAGGAAATTAATGTGTGCTTGTTTATTGGTCCTTTATAGACTCTGATATGGTAGGAGATATAACACTGATATATTTAGCAATTTTAATCAGAATTCTGCGAAAAAGGTTTTGGTAAAATTATATCGATAGGCCAGATGGTTCATGAGTTACAGTTGAAAATGTTGATTTTTTGTCGATCAATCAGACTGGATCTCTCTATATATATATATCTAAAAACACTTCACTAAACGGAATCAGAACGAATGTGTTGTTATATTATACTGACTTTTTTACATTTGTTTCTTTTAATACGCATAAACGCTCGCTGGGTACTGCCAGTCTTCAATATAGATGATATATCCATAAAAACTTAAATCTTTACATCCATATATAGAAACTATAAATAAGACCGAGAGAGCAGAAGTTTTTAATTAACCATTATCATAACTATTCATAACACATAACAGTCTGATCGTTAAGTAATCAATAAAACCCTTTGTTCTCCTAGTTGTATGATTGTAGCGCGTACAACAACAGTAAAACTTATCCCATTCTTATGAGAGTTCAGACTAATTCATTAGGGCTTAATGTGCAGTACTAAGTTTCTTCCGTTATTCATTTGTCGATCACTGAAGCTAGTATATTTTTTATTACGTACACATTAAAAATAATTTTCATGCAGGATATCTGTTAAGATCTTAATATAAGTATAAGCTATTGTACAGTATTGGTCTTACTAGGTTATTATGCTTTAAAGCTTCACCAATCCTCAATGGAGCAGCGTGGTGGAGTATACTCTAAACCTCCTCGGCGATAAGGAGAGACCTGTGCTCAGTAGTGGGCCATAAATAGGTTGAAGACAAAGTTAAAATAAATAAGTAACATACATTCATAGCCTCACACTAGGACTGTGTCGGAGGTGCCATGGATAACAAATAAAGATAAGCACACACATCCAAGCCAAGATCAGGAATTTAATCACATCATTCTAATATCTGCCTTTCAAGTATTCGAAACTCCTTCGAATGAGCATCCGATATGGTGATCATTGTACCACACTGGTTGTCAAATTAGTACCTTATTCAGTCTTGTCTAAACGATCTATTTTAGTTTTCCCACTGAAACTAGCATTTCGTTGATTGTGGTCTCCTTTTTATTCATCTTCGTTTGTTATAGTTACGTTTCTGTTACCGGCATTTAGGAAGTAAATGGTTCAACGAAAACCAACAATAGAAAACATGATGTTGCATTTTAGTAATCATTATTATATTGGTTTCAATTTTAGAACATAGTATTGCGATAGTCAATATGTGTACTCTGTTATGTGTTTCAATATTTATCGATTACAAGATTGAAGTATAATCATTCAGAGTTTCTTCATAATATTATTATGAAATCAACGTATCTGCATTTGATAGACACGATGAACTACGATCAATGATCATTAATGATATTCAAACGGCAAAAAAGTTAACAATAATTAACTAGTTGAAACAGAAAATCGTAATGTTGTTTTTCAACAAGTTAACAAGAATTACGGTTGTAAAGAAAGAGAAAATGATCATGCAGTGTTTGAGTGTGTTTTGTTAGCGTGACGGCATGCTGCGGAACGGACGATCTAGAAATAAAAATTCCTTTCAATCATCACACCGACAACTACTGTCATCATCGACAACGATCATAAAATTGACCTTGTTACTTAAAAGTACCGGCAAGGATGTCTCTGGATGATACGTAGTAATGATAAGCTCTTTAAAGGATTATAGAAAAAACGTATTCGCAAAGACGACTTAATACAAAAAGATATTATTCACTTTTTTGTTAATATTTTTAATCATTATAAAAAGGGTCGATTAAATAAAATATAAAGAAGAGTTCACAAATTGATAAATTTCAAAGTAAGAAAGCATCTCACTTTTAGATATACAGATCACAATTTAAAGAGCTCGGAAATATCAACATGAAATCAATTTTTGATAAGTAGCTTTTGCAGTAGGTATATTAAACGAAATTTAACTGTACGATGTACATAATCTTCGGTTAAAGAAAAAAATGTTTTCATAACTATTACATTTGCATCATTTTAAACAATTTATCGTAGATTGTGCACATTTTACAATACCTGTATGTTAACGAGATGTAGCATTCTAGTACTTTGTTTATTGTATGTCGATTTTGTCGATACTTCGATTCTAGTTAGATCTTGGTCACCGAAGTTTATCCGTGACGTAAATAGATATTGTTAGTACTTGTATCAGAGGTTTTGACATTATTTGATATAAGCTAAGTGCTAAACATCGTAATAGGGAAGTAAAGCATTACGGAGACTTAAGAGGTCAAATACAAGTGTTGTATAATTAATGTAAGTGTGTAGTATAGTCAGTGAAAGTGATATAATAAAGAACGTGACCATCGTGTGTTCGGCTTAATAGAATTATAAGGTTTACGTAGATTAAATAATCTTCCTGCTGTTAGCACTACGGTAATACAGCGTGATGTAATCTGGAAATGAAATTACTCTCGTCAGACGCCGGATGTGTTGTCATCTTATCGGGAATAATAATGAAATCTGACCTTGTCGCTTGTTCCAACTGCCTGGAGACAAGCATCTTCATCCTTACTTCAAAATGAAGTGAATAAGTTTGATAAGATAATCGTTGAATTACATCACTAAGATAGACCAAACCCACATGGTAAATTTTAGCGTAATGTGTATCCATTTAATTCCAAAAATAGATCCACAATTTGACGTGACATCCTTCGTCATTCTTGTAAATATATATGTATTGATATTGCTTATTAAAAAAAGCATCCAAGTTATTTTGGCTTTACAATACATAGCTTATACAAGTATCAAGAAATTGCAATACTAAGAAACGAAGGAAACAACTTCTCTTCGAACTAAAAGATGACTGAATATACTTACGCAAATTAGCATCAAAAAACATAGTAATCATTATTTAAATAAAACTCTGACCAAAGTTGTTTTCTAAGTCTGAGATAACCAAAGCTCACACCTTCAATGGGACTTATCACAGTGCACGTAAGTTCAAATATAGAGCGGTCTGTGTGTATAAAAAGATAACAAAAGATCCGTCTTAGCTTATCTTTAAGATAACTTGCAAGTGTAACTTGTTTTGTCTTAGATCTCTTTTGTTTTACTTTGTTTTCAAATTAATTATTATACCTATTATAATAAAACAAAATATAGATATACTAGCTGTGCCCGCGGCTTCGCCCGCGTGAAAATCAGTGTGTCACAAAGTTTTTCCCGCGTCTACCCCGACCCCGCAAGAATTAAGTTTCATTCCTTATTTCAGCTATTTAGGGTTGATTTTTGAAAATAGAATAGCTTATGTGTGTCCCTGAACTATTTTTATGCCAAAACAAAATTCATTACATTCAGTTAAGTGGTTTAGATTTTAGATTGTTAACTTTCATCCCCTATTTCAGCCATTTAGGGGTTGATTTTTGAAAATAGAATAGCTTATGTGTGTCCCTGGGTTATGAACAATTTTTATGCCAAAATTCATAACAATCAGTTAAGTGGTTTAGATTTTTCATACAAACTTTCATCAATTATGTCAAGCTTTAGGGGTTGATTAAAAAAAAGTAGCCTATTTGTGACTCTGGGTCTTCAACTATTTTCATTCCAAATTTCATCCAAATCGGACCGGTAATTTAGTTTAAAACACATTTTTATTTTTAATCTGTAATCTATTATCGTGTACCTACCTTCACATGTCTTACCATAAACAAATTTAGGCATAGGTTTGATAAAAAGAAAGAAATCTTAAATACCTGTCACGTTGAAAATATGAAATGTTTGCAATGATACGGGTAAATTCAAACCAAAAACGTGTTATAACCTGTTTGACTAACATAATTAGGGTAAAAAAATGTTTTACCATCAACATTCGATACTTATTAATATTTCTATACAAAAAATATGCAACATCGCTTTAATGCGTAAAGTATTATTAAATTAACAGTACCTGTAATGGTTTTGCCCAACAGAACGATGAGAATTATTGTCATTGCGCGAACCGTTTATGCGGTTTTGGGTAATACTAGTAATATTACTTTAATTGTGGGAAAAGATGATGAGCTCCAAACCTTAAGGGATTACTTTACTTAAAATGTTGATAAATAAGTAAAGAGTAATTTTTATGATTGTGTAAATGGGTCATGAATTGGGAGAATTATATTATTGAGATTTTATGAGATTAAATTAGCATGTTATACGCTTTATTTTGTTAATTTTACATCGACAAATAATACATTGAGACCGTAATATAATCTAAGTAAAGTAAATATAAATTATTAGCGATAACTTAAAAATTCTGGTCAGATGCCACTCTAATTAATAAGGGACCACACGATAAGGACCAGCTTTCGATAAAAGAGCACCATTGAAATCAATACATTAAAAAGGTATACACCTACATATATACATAGAAAAAACTACATATGAATTGACAAACTTCTCCTTTTTTTGAAGTCGGTTAAAAAATAACAATGTTGTATAAAACTCCTAACTACTTATACACTAGGTAATAAATGTGACGTTATTTAGTGTAATTGAACCACAACTCATCAAGTAGACTTTGTGATTATGAAACCATTATAAGAGAAACCGAAATCCATTTGTATAATTTCTGTATAATTCAGTCTTATAGATAATAGGTGCACTTGTATTGGTCTCGAGCCGGTTCTTAATCTAACACGTACTTAATTAGAAACATTATTAACTAAACCAATAGCCGCTTAGTTTGTGTAGTCTGTCATATTTTGGTTGCAGATAGACTCAGATGCGTTCCAAATGAGATTAGAACGATGCTTGATGAGATTTCCATTGAATTCTTGCTGTAATTCTTTATTACTAGAATTAATTCCTAATTAACCCTTGTTTTTTGGTTAGGTATTATTTATTAGCATGCTGTCTTTATATTTAATTGGTTCATTTAGCAATGTTTATAACTGTACGTGAGTACATAAGCTATAATGTAACGACAGTTGGTGAACCAAATAAATAAATTAAAATAAAATAAAATACCGGCCTCGTTCATTACAGACCTAAAATACAATACTGCCCCTTGACTCTTTATCATTTGCCTTCTCCTTACTAAAGATTTTAATTTTTTAAAGGAATCATTAAATTTGAGACTTAATCAGTTATCTTAAGGACCTAAATTAGTTAGTATGGTCCTAAATTAAACTACCGATCGCCAAATTATCAATAGAGTTACATTACTTAGGTATGAGTGAAGAGAGCAGGAACTTCCTTCCTTCGGTTGCTAAACTAAAATACGACCGCCGCTTATAAATGTTAAAGTCACATTATTATTATACTTGGGAACGGAAATTTGTTTGAACTTATTAATTGAATAATTTATTTAATTAACATGTTTAGCCAGCTCTTAAATCAATCATATACCAACAGTCCATCCGGAATTTATCCGTGTTATAATACTTATATTAATTTGGTCGAACTTGTCCTTAATTGAGGACATCGGTAGGTGTGTGGCAATCATTTGATTTAAATGAAAATGTAATATACAAGTTTATTATGACAGAAATATATAAACATCGAGTGTTACGTGTTAGGTGTGTAACGCTGTCGTCGCGTGCGACAAACCAGCTTACTACTGTATGCGAACAATACGCAATCAATAATTACCATGAAAACGTGAATTCTAGTTTATTTTTTAGACGCAAAACATACTATTTGTATATTTATGTAAGTACAATTTTTTGCTAAGTAATCATAACAATAGATTAGATTTTCCTGAAATGGTCACTACAGTGTCAACGGTGAGTCCTGTTGAAATTTCGTTATAGAATTGTTCCTTTTTCACGTGGGTGAAATCTCCGAAAGATACCCTTTGCAGGTTATAAGGGTACCGCACCCACTAAAACCCCCCCGGCAACCATCCTATGCATAATGAAGCCATAATTATTAGAATAGTCCCTATTGTATCTACTGTTCAGCCTGAGAAACGGATCTGTTCCCGCGAGTATACCTTCGTGCGGAAGTGTGAAACTCTTGCAGTAATTGAATATTATTGTAATTTATGAAATTTTATATATATACATTATTAAGTCAATAAACTAATTGCATTGGGTAATTAATTACATCGGGTACAGGAGTATTCAGAGAACCCTGTTTGTGGTAAATCTATTGCACTCATGCAAAGACAATGCACATGAATTGTCCATCGCATAAGTGATTCTTACGTGGTATGGTATGTAATACCTTTAACTTTTCCGTGTAGGCAGTGAATCTATTTCCTATTAGGGAGACTTCTCCAAAGTATTTTAAAAGCAGCACCCTTTTATTCTGTATTGAATTTTAAATGTACTCATGCGTAACATTAGACACACATTTCTCAAAGTGAAGTAAGAAGGAATTATTAATAGTCATTATTATTATTGTCTTTCTGTGAAGCCCGCCACCCTCTTGCTTGAATCTGCCGATAAACAATTCGTTTCCAATAATGCATCGATGATGCCTTTTACATGACTGGTTTATATGGACAGTAATGATCACTTACTATCACGTAACGCTCTTCGTTTGTCGTCTTTATACTTAAAAATAAACTTATACGTAAACAGTAAATTTCGGTGAAAAAGCAAACTTGTTTAATATTCTTGATATTTCCACA
Source organism: Carystus phorcus (assembly GCA_018248895.1). NCBI lineage: Eukaryota > Metazoa > Arthropoda > Insecta > Lepidoptera > Hesperiidae > Carystus > Carystus phorcus. Next base: position 7,091 of record DWJN01001038.1, read on the forward strand.
ACATTCGAATAGGATTGATACACAAAACGTACGCAAGCTGTTGCAACCTTGCTGCAAGCGATGTACTTAAAGTAATGCTTGTGAAAGTCATTGAGGAAAACAGTCGCATTAATACAGGCAAAACCCAGTTGTTTATTCGTTAACTTGTTTTGCTATCGGTGTCACAGATCTAGTTTTTAAAGTTCGCGCCAAAATCTTCAACTCAGTTAAAACTTAAAAGTCGCTTTACGCGTAGCCTCGTAAAGTTCTGTCCAAATATGAAAGGTGTTTTTAAAACTTAGTGACCTCTTATAGAACATAAATAGATAGTCTTGTAAAAGTAGTTTAGCAAAAGGTTTTAAATTAATATTTATTATTAGATCGATTCATAACTAATTCAGGTTACTACGTAAAATGCGAGAATGCGTCATCAATCGATGTACTTTTTGAGGTTGTGCGAACAATAATAAATGCGAACAATAATTATATAATATTGTATTGACCAAATAAGGAACTCTATGTAATATGCGCATATTTGTAACGTTTACCTATTTAAATTCTATCGATACTTATCAATTTGGCGAATAACGATTACGTAAGTTTACGTTCTACGTAAAGTTAATTACACCTTATTTAGTTTAAACTTGTATAATTGCGCACTTTACACATTTTTAATGTGATTTGTATTTTAATGTATTATTTTATATTATTTTTATGTAAATATACTAGTAACCTAAATAAAATTAAATTAAAAAAGTAGCAAAATTATAAATATTATAATAATTAAAGCAATAGTTTAAATTAAATAATTTCATTAATATTTATTTTGGGAAAATATTTCTCTTATTTAGCATCTTATAATTTTTTCATGTTATAAACAAAACTATAACATAAGTGATGAGAACCGCATAGAAATTAGTGCAGTATTTCTAGATTATATTTAATTAACCGATTAAAAATACTTATGTATGTCAGATGTCACTAGTTTAGTGTCTAGTATCAGTATTACATTAAAAGTTTGCAGTGTGTAACTTAAAAATATAAATAAGAACAGTGCTGTATAGGTTAGCCACTGTACTTATCGATACATAGATAATTAAAACGTGTTGAAACTCTGCCACAGAATGAGAACATTTAAAAAAAAAGAAAAATAATTCTACTATCGTTTTTTTCGCTTAGGGTACTGTTTAACTTGCAGACCGTAATGATTTCTTATTTTGTTTGTTCCACACGGTCTAAGTGATTTTTATGGGTTAGAGTAAGAAATTTTTACTCTCAGCGTTTAATTTTTAAAATTTCTAGGCGTCCACTATGTTGCGCTCTTGCGAAGTGATTTTCTAAAATAAATAATGAATATGATGTATAGTACTTATTCAGTTTAATCAGAAAATGTATCCGAGATTGTACAAAGTATTAATTTCTTAGTCCACGTGTTTGCCGAGAATGCATAGTTGGCAAACATCCATAATGCGCTCGTGGTAATTGCATAGTGAATTAGGTTTGTGGTGATCGAAATAGATTTCGCATAATTCTAAGTACTCTTTGTTTGGTTGATGTAAACTTTTGTATGGATAGATTTTTTTGCATTAGAATTATTACGCCGGCATATTGAATAGGGTTCTGTGTATTTGTTGACAATAAAGACCTATTATCGTTGAGCCATTAATATGATTATGGGTAGTACATTTTTCCGTAAAGCCCCTTTAGCTGCGATTCTTTTGCTTTATTTAGCTGTGAAATAACTCGCCATGTTTTATCTGTTTTGCTTTTTTTGGACCAGTGCTTTCTTTTTTAACCGACTTTAAAAAAGAAGGAGATTCTCAATTCTTTTGTTTTTTGTTATGTGTGTTACTTCATAACTTTATATTGGGTCTATTGATTTAGATGATATTTTTTAGTTGAAATCTGGTGTTTATCATATTCTCCCGTTTAAAGTTGAGCCACATCTGAAGGGTAGTTTTAGAGTTATCCCTAATAATAATATAGCACCAAGTAAAAGTACTTGATGTTTATGATTTTGGAATTTGAATATTTATTACAGAGTAATTAATTGAAGTCCGTTTACACTTTTCTATTGACAAAGCGATTATTTGCTCTTCTTTTGCAGCCGGCAACGTATTAGTGATTCTTTTGGTGCTAAGAGATCAGGTGGCTGGTGTGCTAATTTTTTGGCTATTCGGTATATATTGATACGCGGATTACCGAGCAACATGTGAAAGCGAGGCTTGTAGGTCAAGGATGTAATAATAATGACGAATGTGTCTCTGACAAGGATGCTTGGATATAATAGCTTGTCAATTAGTTCCGCGTAGCTACGAAACTTTCTTTGTAATTATTATATAATTGGTTTAAAAGATAGCATGCGGTGTTTATTTCCTTACCTCCCTAATGAATAAGTTACTTTTGGTAGTAAATAAATACGAAAATTTACGAGACGAATACACAAACAAGTGAGTGATCCTACTTTAGTGATATATATACAAACCCTGACTGAAGTAAATTACGTCGATGTACAAATATAACCTGCAATCACTTCATTTCTATAGCTTGGTTTCTATTCGAAACCTTTACTGTTATTTTGTTTATTAACTACATATTAAATACTTAAATTTCCGAAACATGCTGCATCATAATATAAGTTGTATGTTAATTGATTTTCTAGGTTCATCAGTTAAACTAGACAAAAAATCCGTATTATATTTTTTTTAATATACCTGCTGTATAATATAGACATATGTAAGTCGAAATAAAATTCTGGCTTTAAATTCCTAAGATATTTCTAGATAGTATCATTTATAATCTATGAAGTGAATGTCGAAATCTGGCGTAAAAATATAGAGTTGTTACTTCACGGTCCGGTGCGCGCTTCGTCATACCGTAACCAAACTCATGCATCTACCGACGCGACGTTAAGAAGTATTTGTACTATATTGTTTTAACCAACATAACTTAATATTTTTGTATAATACATTTCACTGGAACATCTTTAATAGATTATACCAGAAACCGATGAAAGTTATGCCTAAATATGCCTAAATACATACTCGAAAAAATTGCACAGTATTCTTTAAATTATATCTGGCTAAAAAACAAGGAACATAGTACGAACGGGGTATCGTTTCTGAATTTAGTAGAAATAGACCGAGATACATAGTGAAGACTAGAAGGAAATTCATGTATGCTTTCACTTTCATTATAATCATAGGTTAAAATTTATTTGTTACAAAAAGCCTACCTTGAATCGAGAATCCGGGATCGCTTAGCTGATAGGATCATTTCCAACACAATCGTTAACAAATAAGATTTTTCTGTAATTTATAAAGTATTCATAACCTTTTAAAGTCAAAATAATACTGGTAAATAAAATAAGTAAATAATATGGGTTTAGTAACGACGAATAAACTGTACAAGTTGCAATTTTTAATAACAGTCGTTAAGCCATGTCGAAGGCATTTAAACGGAGTGATTTGGCGTTTTGGAGTATGACGTAGACATCCTCAAATATCTATAGAGATGTTATGGGATTGAGGGACTATTACTAACACGTCACAGGGTAACAACAGAAGTTGATGTTCTATTTTTGGGCATCAATGACTCATGTTGAAATTGAAAAGTGATTATGCGTGCGAATGGTTCATGCAAGTGTTGGTGAAATTTGGTCAAACCAAAGAAAATACTAAGCGGAAAGCGGAGTAATAATATTAAAAACTCTGCTTACAGTCGAAGCTTGAAGTTCATTACGGTAAATTAAAGAATATTTAATACACTTTCAGGTTACACTGTAATATGTCCTTTGATTTATTGATTTTTGAATGAGTGTTACAAGTCATTGTGATTTAGAATTTATAATGAAATAACACAAATCGGAACCACTAGGTACTAAAAACCTCTATGAAACAGGTGAAATAGTTACACACAGACAAGTAATGCCCACTAAAACAAGGAGAATAAACTCTAATACGTGCCCTGGATGTTTAACATATTATGTATTTAGTATTATAGTGCCCTTATTTTTGATGTTATTGGATTTTCTTTTACTTTTTATTTTAATACAAAAATTACTCTTAAAGATATTCATAATTGCACCACTAATGTGATTTCAGCCACTTGCTACAAAATATTTTATATTTGAATTTACTGTTGTTCTTATCATTACGATAGTATTATTTTATTATTAATAATAAATAACGCTACATACTCCTAGCCCTGCAATAGAAATCCTTGAATCGTGCGTGCTTTACACACAAAGACTAGAACACACACCCAGATCGGGAATAGAAATTTAAATTCATAAATCAAATTTCTGCCTCGCTGGCAATAGTATCAAGATCCCTTCTAAAGTCAGTCCGTCGTGATAACGATGAAAACTAATATTCTCCGCGTCACTTTGACCATAGTTTTACACGTACGCCCCCGATTCGCACCCAACCGTGACTATTACATCACTGCGCGGACATCGTGTTCCTCAGAACTGTCCACGTGTTTGTTGCTTCTCAGAAATTTGGATAGGATATACAATATTAAGAAATATGAGTTACCGCAACATAACGGTCAGTGGGTTAGCCGATGCTCCTATCAGTATATAAGGATAACTTTCTAACATGCTAATTGAATATGTTCTTTGCTCATATCGTTGAAATAATAAATAATGAGGTATAAGACGTTCTGAAGAAAGGTCAGATGAGAAGCTTCCTAAACCGGCGAGTATGTATGAAAAGAGTGATGAAAGTTGATGAAGCGAGAGAGGTATGTTAGAATCGTAGCAAATGGAAGGTAGTGTTCTTTGCCTACCCCAAAGGGAAAAAGGCATGATGTATGTATGTATATTGTTGAAAAAAGACATAATGTAACATAAAAGACTATCTGCGATGTGTTCTCGGCAACAAAAGTGGAGAAGAAAGAAAGGTTAAACTGGCTGTCAAGCCCCCAGCTGGAACATGATGAATGGTTTGGTGGTTGACCCCGGCAACAGGGTGGTAGCTAGCCAGGTGACCTTTATGAAAAGATAATATTAAAATCTTAATAGTTATTCATAACGGCTCTTTAATATTTACACTAGCATAAATTCCCAAGGCTACGACCTCAGTGTATCACGCCATACAAATCACTGGCGCTAACATCCTCTACATTGAATCTTGCAACGCATTGAACTTGCTTCAAAAGAAGCTTTGCTGTAAAAGATTCAAGGAGGTATATAGAAAAAGGAAAGATATATAGAAGAAAGGAGAATGCGATGAAGTAGAAAAAAAGTAAATTTAAACTTATTTTATTTGCTAATCCTTTCAAAAAATTTATTAATTATAGAACACATTAAAACTTTATTAAAAACTATAATTCTATACCCCGTACTCTTTATATACGTATAAGTATACTTTATCAATCATACGACAAAAGAGTCGGTCCGATCGTTCTATAAAAAGAAGAGCTATTTCATAGGCCTCTACAATATAGAGTTCGTTCACTACAACCATCGTAGTATCCGATTTGATTAGAGAGAGCGGACATTCCCAATTTCCTGGGCCCCCTCACAGGCGGCGAGCGCTGTTATGATACGCAGGTATCACACCTTGTTATGACCTGACCTTTTAATAGACATTTGAGCTGAATGTATAATGTTTTCATTGTTATACTAAAATTATTTTAAAGTACTTTAAATCAAACTGAGCATCTGCTTTGGTAAATAAAATTATTTATCACTCACTTTTTCAGGTTTGTCCGCGAAAGAGTGATTTCACAAAACGAAATTTAATTGTTGGTTTATATTAGTAGAGCCGGCGGACTTCGGAAACCTTTTAACATTTTTATCAATGCTCAACTTCTATTGGTCGTAGTATTATGTTATATATCAATTCCAAATAGAAGTTCCTGAGATTAATGCGTTCAACCAAACAATCAAACTCTTCAGCTATAGTATAATATTATAAGTATAGACTATACTTACTTTGATACCCGTGTCATTTGCTGTTGAGGATTCCCTCACGAGAATACCATATTGGTTGAAGGATTAGAATACAGTGGAAAGATGAAATAATTAAGAATATTATTGGAATTCTAGTTATTTTATCATCAGATTCACAAAGTTTCAATGTAATTCATTTCATACCGCTAATTACCTAAGTGAACACTATGATGTAGGTTGAAATTGCTTATTAATTAACAAAATAGTGATATAATATTGATTGGCAGCCTAATCAACCGTCCCAGCAGTTGAAGATGTTATTGGCAAGAATACGCGGTATGATTGATTTGGTTTTATTGGCCTGCCAGTCAATAACATCGTTTTTTAATTATTATGTTGTCAATATTGTAATCATGTTTTTATTTCTTCTTATAGTGTCTGTCTATCTATTTGGCACTTTAGTGTCCACTGTTGGACATAGATCTCCCCTAATTTACACCACTTCGACCACTTTTGGACAATCTGAATCCAACAGTTATCGCTGACTTCTTTGGTTCATTCACCCTGGTCGGGAAGGTGACCTGTGCTCCTTTTATCAAGAAGTGACAAAAATCATTCATTAGCGCTTTACCATTAACTGTTAAAAGTCCTTAAATAGTTCTGTGATCGGTTTCAATTTATTGACACTGAAAAACAGAAGTTAATCGACCTAGCATAATCTAATAGGCGGTATGACATCCGGTAGTGTCATTTTTTGCTTGGCTAATTCAATCTAGACTTTTACAAGCTGTTCCCATTTTTACCTAATTGGTCCTACTTCTTCTTGACTGTAAACACGTCTATGATGTCTTTAGTATATAATATCAAGAATAAATGGATATCAATCCACGGCTAACAGTGACCGTTTATCACAGTACATATAAGGTGATATATCATAACGTGGCTCAACTCAATTGGTAATATAGAAATGTAGGCAATAATAGGTATACATACATATGTATTTGTAGAACTCAAAGTATAAAGAATCGATAACTGGACTAACAGTGAAGGAACCGTAAGCATAACAGTTTTATTTAACGGGATTGATAGATGCTTGCGGCTACTAGCTTTATATTAGTTCGGTAAACATCCACATCCTTTACAGTTAGAATGTGAATATAAGTGTTTGTTATATCGTTAACTTACTTTGAATTACGCTAAGATGGTCGTCAAGTTTCATACATTGTTGTTCAGCTTTCCCTTACAAACATTCCCATACAAAAATATTGAATTAATGTTAATTCTTAAATAAACATAATAGTTAAAACTTTACTCCACCCAACTAGAATTCACTGTACATAAATTTCTTGATAGATTTTTTACGCCATTGATTTGATAGCAAACTAATAAGACCTTAAAAATATTTTTTTATCAAATTCACGTTGAATTCTTGGTCTCCAGGCTCTCATTCATTCATTGCAACATAAACATACGACCCAGGTGAAAACTTAGTTACTTAAAAACAATAAATATAATTTATATTTTGTTTATTTTGTTTCTTATTCTTTTTACATTAACATATTCTGAATTAACCAAACTCAAATGCAACATTTATTACTATAAATTGGGGTAACAAAGCTTTAACTTATAAAAAAAAAGATTAGTAATTTGCACTTTATTTCTATTGAACCATTAACAGTGCCCTGCTGTGGGACAAAAGACTGTAATTTTATTATATAACTTGCAATTACAACAAATTAAAGTTTGTTCTTAGCCGACAGTTACGTACCAATTGGCGCCAGGTTTTATTATTGAGTTATGACGATGTTATTACGTGAGTGGCTCTTGTTAAATTTCGGCCATGTGTACACAGTATACTCGACCAAACACATTATCAACGGGCCGCTGTTTGAGAAATAATAGTGAAGAATGAAAATATTACTTTTCAAGAAATATTACTAAGAAAATATTACTATGAGTCTAAAATCAAAGCGTACGATATTCGTGGTTCAAAAGCGTGATTTAGAAGCAACATTCATAGTTGTACGTACTTTGAGAGATATTCTGTATGTTGTATGAGAAGAGGATGTAGTTTGGACTCCAACATGGACGAAGTCGATCACGCCACATTTTGAAAAATCGTTCAATTGAATAGTATTATGTTACAGGACTTCGGTATTGCATAGACCACCCAGCATTTGACTCATGAAGCATATTCGTCATAAGTAGTAATGTTTCAAGGAACCTATATCGCCATAACGAGGTAAATACTTAAGATAAGCGTTACCAATTCTTGAATAAGTATGTTTTGTATGTGTCATGATTTACACGTTTTTTATTGCTACAAATGGTCTATTTAGTATATGTATGTTTGTTAATTATAAAAACCTAGGCCGTAGTCAGGGCTGTCATTCAGGGGGTGTGGAACGCACGAAATTCTTCTCTATAACCCAATTTTTTAAGAGTCACAAGCTGTTAAAGCTTATGACAGCTTCTGGCTTTTAGTATAAAGCATCTTAACGCACAATAGTGTTTATATAAGTGACTTGTGAAGTCACGCTCAATACCGAATTACCAGCCAACGATAGTTTAATGGTTTCAACTTTACTCACTTGAAACCAAGATATGCGAATCGCAGATAACTTTTTTTTATTATGCTTAGTAAGGAAATATTTTGCAGGTTCTGAGAATCAACTCTGACTTGATATTTTGCAAAGATATTTTTAAATCTGCTATTGCCTTTATCTCTCACAATACGACCTTGTAGTCTAGTTAGTAGCGATTTCCGGGCGCGGCAGATCAAAGATAAAGTGTTTCGGGTCGTGGGTCATTTATGACGTCTTATTTCGTTCAGATAACTTGGACAACGAATCCGCAATCGGTAAGAATGTATGATATAAAAAAAAAGATTAGGTTGGCAAAATGAAGCCCGTAATGGTCAATGGCTTGCAGAAACCATTAATGAAATAAATGATTTGAGTTTTAATTTTAATAATATATTAAAGTACCTCGAAGGTGCCTATATATAGCTTCAAGTTCTCCATGCACTTTTAAATTTCCTGATCCACTGATCTTCCTGATCCACAAATCTTGGATCGGAGACTTGATGTTTACGAGATACGTTATAATAAAATAATTTTGGGCGTATTGAAGCAGCGTATATAATCTAATCCTATGCCAGCTGACCAGAACGTCATAAGAGGCAACAGATACCAGCTTATTTACTCAATCATCATGCATCATTAATGTCTTAGGTGTTGCCGATATCCTTGGACGAAGAACACTTACCACCATATTGCTTGCTTACAACTTTGTTGGCTATTTACATATAAAAATATTTAAAAGACGCTAAGACGCTAATTGTTATTATTTACTGAGAGAAAATACGCCTAATCCAGTGCACTTAGAACTATAAAATTTTATACGGTGGCTCCTTATATAGTTTGGAGGAACACTAAGAAAGAATTGAACATTCATCCACTAGAAGAGTATACAAAACAAAATCGCTAGCTAGTAAAATAATATTTGAACAGTGTTACCAAAACAATTATGCGCATATTCGTGATGTGTAAACAATGTTAGATCAAAGGTTCATTAAACTAGCAACAATAAAATAGGCATGTTTATCTCGTTGACAAATAATACGATTAATTGACACGAAAACACATTCCTTAGCAACATTTCAGGTCAACAAGGCATGATTAGGTTCTTTGTATTTGTGGTGGCAAAAGTCCTAACCTGCCTGCTCTCTGGTTCTAAAAACGTATTATCGTATGAAAATATTGAAGTTCATATTAATGTAAGTAATGATTTCTTTTAAGGTGCAATAGTCACCATGTCGGACGGCCATTCGAAGCGTCCTGAGTTAAATTCCCAGCGAGGCAGTAATTTGCCAAAAGAGTTTAAATTTCTGGTCTTTGTCTGGTAGGGCTATATTTTGTTAGGCTCGCTACACCCTTGTAGCTTGTAGCGTTATAAAACGATGGTGATAGATAACCTGAAAAAAGGCTACCACTACAGAAATTTATTTTTTAAACAGCTGAAACACCAGCAAGCGATCCAAGTACTACATGAACACTATGAACATCAGTCCAAAAAGATAGCTACAAAATATTAGAATATTCGTGTAGTGCCCTCGGTAAAGTTGCCTCACTATTTCTCAACTTACCTAAGCCGTACTGTCCATTTACCACTCAACAGTAACGATATGTACTTACTGTTAATAAACTTGCACTAATGTATTTCGTGTTACAACGTACATGTGTACTAAGAATGTCAGATATCCATTAGTATACAGATAATAAAATAAGTAAACAAACTGTATCAATTTGTCCGTTCTACTTATTGTTATATAACCATGTCAATAATCTAATCCGGTTAATTTAAGTGTACTATTTTTTCTTAAATAATAGCTGGTGCGAATTGACTTTTGTTGACGTTTATTGATTCATATATTTAAGCGCATTACTTCCTAACATTTTTATATTAAACGCACTATTAACCAGCTAAGCGAATACAAATTATAGTTATACAGATGTGATTATTTTTTATGTACTAAAAAGTATGGACGGCGTTTATTTAACTAAATGTATATCATTATCAGTCCACCACAGGTAATTTCATATACCTACATATATTAAGGAAAACATAAATGTAAAAAGAATACTACTAACCTTACATTTTCGCCTTGATTGTTGATTGATTAAACGTAGTGCTAAGCTCTGTTATTACGTTATTTGATTTACCTCTCAAAATGCGTTCCTTCGTTTGTGCTATATTAACGTAATTATGTAATACATACGTTTTTATGTAAAAAAAACTCAAAGCATTTGGGATTGCAATAAAGTTTGTTTAATAAATTAACTTTCGACCTTCCTTGCTGTCATTATCGATACAGCTCCAAAACTAAAATAAGTCAATAATCACTTGAATACTAGGACCGGGAGGAAGAACTAGGCGCTATAAGCGGTTTCTGTATGTGGCGTTGTTTTGATGATCCTAATGAAGAAGTTTGAATACCCATAGGTTGTAGTACCTGCGAGACCCATACACTTACAAGGCCTTTACCAGTGGTAAATCGATAGCGGTAAAAAAATAAGGTGTAAATTATAATCGCTTTGTCCATAACGATGAAGATATCTGCTTCAAAATTGTCAAAAGTGATGAAATTGTGAAAAGTGATAACCGACTTCAAATAAATACGCCGTTACAAATATTCCAACTCGGAAGTCATTACGAAATCGGAACAAAGTCGAATCTATACATTGTATATTTTTAGAAAATTTATGTATCCTAAGTTTTTCGGAATTCTCATCACGAGGAAATCGTTAAATTTGGACAATACTTAGCAAGTTCATTAAATAGTCAAGATTCTTAACAAATAACGTTTTTTTTTTCAATTCATGCATATAATTAAATCTATTTGTTAATTAATGAATATTCAACAGACGTACAACACATTTCAATGTCAAATTACAACGTTAACGTGACGAAAATGAACGGAATTCGATTAAAATGGGTTGATTTTGACCGTGATATAAAGATTAATTATAACGTATATAACCTTACAACGTATTAAATATAACTTACATGACCTTCAATTAAATGTAAATTTAAGAGTAGTTTTGAAAATGATCGATCATACAGACGCCGTTGAAGATTAGCGTCAATGTAAGTTGGGTATTTTTTTTATTTAAGTTTTATTGCCTTACGAAATGGATACAAAAGGTGGAGTTAATGCTAAAAGCATTGCTTGCCAGGCAAACTTAGAGCAGTGGGAAAGTATTGTATGACAGAAAAGGAAACATAATGCCTATAATGAAGATATACATATGTATTATAAAAATATTTGTATTTGTTATTCCGATAATATCAGACATCTAAGGTGTAGTTTTTGAGTTATCCCTAATAATTTACATTTACTTGATGCGTAAGACTAGAAAATTGGTATATTTCCTTCGACTTATTTAATTGAAGTCGGTTTCTTTTTTGCTCATTGATAACTCCATGGCTAAACCAGGCCATAGATCACTTTTTTGTGTGAATTAATGAAAATATATTAACGTTACGTTGGCATCAATAAACCGATATACAATTGGGTTTAGCCGTTTCTAAGATTAGCAGAAACAAACAGATAGACAGAGAAATTCTAAAATCATAGTTATGTCATGCATTATGTTATAAATACTCGTAATAATAGTTTATCTCAAATAGCTTTCATGTACTAGTTACAAATTGTATTGTGGTAACAAATTTAAAATAATACTTAGTTACAAAATTTAGAGTCAAGCAAAAACGATCTTATCAGTGCAAAATTAGACCGAAACATGATGTTACAGGAAGTTATTGTTCAACAAGTCTATGACGATACTTTAATCTACCTAAATAGATCGAATTGGTATCATGATTAGTAAATTTAATTTGCCAATTATAATCTCTTTTAATCTCTGTGTAATAGCAGCTTAACACGCCAAGTTATCGAAATTACATCTAGTGAATGTTGCAGGCAATTGTAACGTGTGCTTATTGAAGGTTAAAAAGGCAAAAAAATAGAGATTGCTCAATATTTCTGAACTCGAGATCATGGCATAACGTGTAGTGACTTTTGTTAAAAGTGATTAATATTTTTTTTAACACATTTCAAAGGCCTCCAAGGGCCCTCAAGGCGAGTCCAATCTAACTCCCTTTTTATGTAAACATCTGTTAAAGAAATAGTACCTTACCTTACCTTGATTTTTATTTATTTACTAGATGATCAAGCAAACTTTGTTTTGCCATATAAATTATTATATTAGAACTATTTTGATAACCATAAAAATGCTTATAGTGGGTTAACCTTAGAAGCTAGACATATGCTGTCGCGGACTTTTAT
>DWJN01001039.1:0-19808 GCA_018248895.1 Carystus phorcus
TTGGTTGGTCACTAACCCCTCCACCAATCCGCATTGGAGCAGCGTGGTGTAGTATGCCCTAGACCTCCTCAGTGATGAGGAGAGATCCGTGCTCAGTAGTGGGCCATTAATGGATTGAAGACATTCGGTTTCACAGCACTTCATTACGTTTTTTTATTCATTACCTATTTGGTTTCCGAAGATGTAGATGTGGCAATAACATATTATGTCAGTATTCAATTCCCTATCAACTTAATAAGAAAAGCAAGAAAATCTGTCGAGGGCTACGATTAAATGAAATAGTTTTGTAGTTTATAGTAACGTGAACGATTTGGAGATATTTTATTGCTATGCTTATTTGTATTTATGTTGTAATTTAAAATATTAATGAATGAATATTTAAATTAAAAATTAAGCTACAGCTATTACCAATTTTCTAAAACAGATGTATAGAAAAAAATTTCATCAGAAAACCGGGTTTGTTACGAATAAATCACATTACTCCTGCCGGTATAGCAATTTCCTTGTCCAATATCTTTCCAGACGAAAACGAGGTATTCAGCATCTTACTCTAAGGTAATAAGAACTACTTTTGTTGCAACATTCTTTTAGCGTATCGTGCAAAGATGTTCATACTGGCAAACATTTTAACGATATTATTCTATTTTCGGTACTCGTTTTAACATACGGTCTCATGTTTTAGATTACTAATATACTTTATGTCAGACATTATTTGATTATTAAGAGCAATAGATATGTATCTACCATTTGCATCTCTATCACAAAACAGTCTTTAAATTCTCTGGAACCGGAAATCATCTTTTATATTTCTAACGAGCAAACGAGATAGTATATTTTGATAGAAGATTGTTTTCATAAGAGAACTAATAGACCCCTCGAAATTTGTATCAGCTTGGAACGTTTGTCCCGTTTTGGTAACTGTTATGTATGTATATGTGTGTAGCTGCGCCTGCACGTCCCTCGATGGCTCTAAATAAATCAGTGTGCAACTAGCTACTGTGTTTGCTTGACGTGCCACCCCCTCCACTGACTGCGCTTAGATACACTACACGTGGCGACGAGGATGGGAATAACGGGGGTGAATAAAAAGAGCCATCGAGGGACGTGCAGGCGCAGCTACACACATATACATACATAACAGTAACATTTCAATGCTCAGCCCCTATTGGTCGTAGCGTTATGAAGCCTATAGCCTGCCTCGGTAAATGGACTATCCAACACAAAACAAATTTTTCAATTCGAACCAATAGCTCCGTAGATTTGTGCGTTCAACCAAACAAACTCTTCAGCTTTATAATATTACTATAAATGAAGGAAATCAAGAGTTTTGTATTGACTTATTATTTGATGTTATTGCTCCTTTTGTTGGTATGATAACCATAACTAAGCCACCACTAAGAGTGACCGGGTTTGTCTAGTAGGTAGTATAAAACCGCTAAAGTAGGAGGCGCTCATAGCCCGGCGGCTCGCGTCGATCCTAATCGATTGACAGAGTTAAGCAACTGCAGGCGCGGTCAGTATTTGGATGTGTGAGCACAAGTGGCAAAAATATCTTGAGCGTTTTCTTGCTTCGGATAGCACGTTAAGTCATCGTTTCCGGTTGTTGTCATGAATAACAGTCGTCAAGCCATGCCAGAGGCTTTCAGGTGCCTTAAAAACTATCGACTCTTCGGTTAGCCACTAACCCGCACTGGAGCAGTGTGGTGGAGTAAGCTCAAGATCTCCTCAGTGATGAAGAGTAACCCGTGGTCAATGGGCCATTAATGGCTAGGAGGCAATATAAATTCACCATCGTTTGTGTCTACATATTAGATGTAGTTAGCTGGGAGTCTCAAGTTCTGAATAGTAAGAATTAATGGGCGATTCAAAGACTACCCCTGTTCTTTGTATACAGCCTTTAGCTTGTTTATTTTAGCACCTCGTGGAATATCCTCAAACCAAACCAATCCAGTAACCTATAACGCCATTTTTCAGATAATCCAGGAACAACTAGACTAGTAAAAATCATCAATTAATATGTAGATAATCTATTAACTTAACTAGTACAACGATAAGGGCAATAAGTTATTATTAAGAACACTTGATATTTATAAGTGACAAAGTTATATCAGTGATCAATGAAATTAGTCAATTCTTAAAGTCTGTGATCAGGCGATAGTGGTCGAGTGTGTTCTAAGTGTTCTTGAAGTGTTAAGTTTTTTAAGTGTGGCATACGAAAAGAGAAATCGTTTTTCGATCTTCAAAATGGCTTTCGCTGCGGCCCGTATGATCCTGAAGGATAAGAGGAGGAAAGCGTCAAAGGAAGACTTCAGGGACCCCAGGAATAGAAGCAAGGTACAGTTTAAAGTATATATCCTACTATATTGAATCACACTTTTCAAATTTAACGCTAATAAGATAAAACAGAATAGCAAAACAGAAATATAAGTGTTACCAGAAGGTTAGGTAACGACTGTTCATAATCATATTTTTAAGAATAATTTATTTCCGTTAGTGAAGAATTTTGTTCCACGAAAATGAAATTTGTACAGGGAAATAAGATACAAAAGTCGACACGCTGACTTATAGAAAGCTATTTAGGTACAAATTGTATACGCAGAGAGAGGAGTGTATCTTACTATTACTTAATATTGAACAGTTTTATGACATAAAAAGTATAAATCAAAATAATATGCCTAAAGGTGTATGACGCGGTATTGTATATTAAAACAATTTATTAACATATCTGACTAACGTCTACTAAGTTGATACACATTTTTGTACTATTAACCTACAATGAAGTTACTATTAGTCTTCTTTGCAACAATCGGCGAGAAAAATGTATGATATTGTTGGACAAGCGTAGCACCTCCTTCCTACACGGAAACATGCAGTTACAATAAATAACAGTATATACCAACATATGTATATACCATCACTAACACGTGTTTCGAAACGGAGCATCATTAGAGTAAGTTAACTCTACGGGTGTTAGTCGCAAAGTACACTAATACTAACTTAATAACAATGGATTTCCACAAAGTAACGCTTGATACTATTAATTAATTAACCTACTTTTTAACAACTAATAAGTCCATAAAATAAGTGCAACAATTGCACCCATAAAACGAAAACTTCAAATATATTACGGAAAAAAGAATTAAATAATAATCTACTAATTTGAATTACTTATTACATATTAAAAATCAAATTTATCGAAAAGTCAGCATACATAATAACACAATTATTTGATTCTTATTATGAAAGTGCTATTATTTATATATACGGGTAAATCAAGTCCGATCTATCAGCGAACAATGAAAATTGTCGAATGTTACTCATTAACGATCGATATAAGTTTGGTATAAAAATCTTTTACAGAGAATTTCGAACAAAGTTCCTAAAGACATCCGTGCCATTTTATTGTTATTATATTCTAGCATTAATTAACATAATGTTTTTGTTACGATGTCTCTGAAAATGTATTTTTCAGCCGAGTTAAATTAAGCTAACCAAAACAACTACCAAAGTAACAGTGTGGCGTCAAAAGTTTTAAGTTTAAACAACAACTTCAAAGTGCACATATTTTAGCTCAGAAATTAATATTGGAATAATTAGGTAAAGAAATTGTTATAAGTAATATTTAACACATCTAAACAAGTTCCATGTGGTTAATATATTACAAGTAGTATTTACTACAAATTATTATATTACTAGTAGATTTGGCGAACTTCAACCTTGAAACATTTATACCATTTTTGTAAAATTTATCAATGTTCAGTTCTTATTGCTCACATATAACATAGCTTATAGCCTTCCTCAGTAAATGGAGTATCCAAAACAAAAAGAATTTTTCAATTCGAATTACTACTTGCTGAGATTAATGCGTTCAACCAAACTCTTTAGCTTTATAAGATTGGTATAGGTGCGGTATTGGGATAACCAAGTCGTCTTCTAGACCTCCCATACTGGCAGAACTTTGTGTCGGAAGACGCGTCAAAAACTAGCTCAGTTTGATCGTAGGGCTTCGCATAGAGATGGAATTGGGATCAATATTCTAGGCGGGTCCTGTATTTGTATACCTTTAGTAGGAGGCAAACGCTTTGGTGCGAATGATAATTGCGTACGGTCAGGTACTTCTCTGGTATTTTACTGGAAATAAGACTCAATATCTAAGTACTGAATAAAACAAAAACCAAGTTTCTTTTCACTGCAATAAGTATAGGCCCAATGTATTTCTATTGGCATGGTAATGTGGAGATACGTAGTCTACAAAGTTTCATTATCACTCTCAATATGAATTATTCATAGTTCGGAAGCAAGCAAAAGTTTTTAGAGTAGCTTTTTAAGTTAGCCTTGGTTTAAAGTACACAATAGAAATACACTTACGTATAGAAAAGCTATTATAATGTTGCAAAAGTTGAATCTTGTAGCAGAAACTTCGAAATTAAAGAAAAATAAAAAACATCGTGAATTTTAGTAGTATTAATATAATAAGATTTTTCCGGTTGGTACAAATTTGACCATAACCTATATCGAAAAATTGAGAAACTACAAAGCCTAGCTTCCATTTATATAGAGACACTATGAGCAAGGAGGCCCGCGTAAAATGTATTCCTTACCATTAAAAATAATAAAATTATTATTATTTTATTAACAAACAAAATCCTCTTTATTGTTCACCAAGGCAGCAATTGTGGATACAATTTATAAGTAGAAATTAATACGATAGCCGGTCTATTAAGCTAATAAAATAAATTAATTTGGAACAGGGTAGGGTGCACAAATAAAAATAGACTATATCATAAAACGAATGACATAGGAGTTTATTAAGTTCATTAAATAATTAAGTAAAGAGACGTCAATCCCTCGACCCCGGTTATTATCGGTTGATATCGTTATTTATTATCGGTTATTATCGTATTGACGGTTGGCTATACCTTCTTCCACTAATCCACCCTGGAGCAGCGTGGTGAAGAATTCCCTAGGCTTTCTCGCGTCACGAAGCCTGTAGTCCGACGTTAATGGGTTGACTCCAATGTTCATTACTAAATAGAGTCTAGGCATGTATAGATAGTATCGCCAAGCAATTTCCGAGCAACGCCCGAGCATCCGGTTAACCGGCCGTGCATGCGGTAATATCATCTCTCTGTTATTTAAACGAGATATTATACTGTTCGAGTTTAAAAGCGATTCAGTTCTAGAGAACGACTTTGAAATTTTACGGAACTTACAGTTTATTACAGTAGAATTCTTCTCACAATTTGAGGTACAGAGAATAGATTTGGCTGGTATTGAAACTTAAAATGTGCGTTGTCATGACGGCCCAATACATGTGTTAAATTTCAGCGTATTTGGACACGAGGGAGTTGGTCAAATTTAACTTACAATTTTTAATTACAGACACTTGATAGGCGAATTAAAAGCTAGTAAACATACCAGAAGATAAATGCATTTTTAATAAATCAAATTAAATCAAATGTCATTTATTGAGGAACAAAAGTTTACAAGATCTTACATCTACAATACCTTAAGGTTTTCTTTTCTAACAAAATATATTCGGTTATTGACACAAATAGAATCTATCCATGTCCTACTTTCGTTCTTTGTTAACAAAACGAAGGTCTAAATTTTAGAAAGTTTGTAAAAATTCATGCATCCTATTTGAGGTGGCGTGTGTCCAACTTCGGTCGGGTTGACGATGTGCAGACATTGCTTGGTTGCCAAACAATTGGCACAGATTGGATCGGATTATTGAACTATATTTTTTACTTATCACAACAAAGTAGGAAATTCTCAACGCGAACAAGGACTTTACTAATTTTAACGCGGTTCTTATAACAGATGAAAATTTTCAATATAAATTCTATGCATAGATTTAGTGCTTTGTATTTTTTAAACGGCGTATATAGAATTGTATAAACATTCTTAAAAAGATGTTCTTAGTGATAAATTAAGTATGTTTACAATGATCATCCTATTTCGTAAATGAACGATGGTTGTTATTGCTTCATATGTAATGGCTTATCTACATGTATAAAAATCAATGTTTGTTTATTTGTCCTTTAAGAACTCCTAAATGGTAGAAGACAGAGCAATGATATCTTTGGCAGTCTCGTTTAGAATTCTCTGAAAAAGGTTTTGGTACCAAAATTATATCGATCAGACGTATGGTTGATGAGTTATAGACTAACATGTCGATTTTTTCTGATCGATTGGACTAGAGATCTATACGTATTTATATGAAACAGCACTTCATAAGCGATTGTCTTCATAAATATCCTGACTTCTCTCTAAGTTAGTTTATTTAATATGCGTTGAAACGTGCGCCGGGGACAGCTAGTTGGATTATATCTTAACCCAACAGTTTTATCTCAAACGATGAATCTACATATGTATGTTTAGATACGCCCGGCTCCACGACAATGCGATTGAAATGTGTTAAAATAATTCGCAGTTGACTTTAGATTACTAGGCACTTAACTATGGACTTAAATGTATAAGCGTTTGTTATAAATGTGGCTGATATGGAGCTGTTAATGAAAAGGCTGAAATGTATGAAGTCTGAAGTAAAAGTATAATTTCGATATCGAGACTTCATATAAATTTTATTCAATATTATTTATCACGAACAATAAAAGTATCATTACATGAATAATAAAACGTCTAGGTATTTCCTCAGGACATTGATGGATAGCCAGCATCATATTAAATAAGAAAACTTCGCAATATTGGCCTTCGACGCGTCAATAATGAAGGATAAATAAGCGCTCTTATTCACAAAGTACCCCACTTCAATAGTAATACTAGAATGATGGATGTGTATGTTTTAACAGACGAAGTAAGATCTATATTGTAAAGTTTTAAATTCTATAACATAAATAATATTTAATAACTTACACCGGCATTTATCTATATATTAAAACGTGAAGCAAAAACTTTGGACCCCTTTTTACGAAAATTGCGTTGACGGAGGAGTATGAAATTTGGCCCACTTATAGTTTATATGTAGGAGAAGTGCAGAACGCTAATATTTTTATAATATGCAGTAAAAGCATATGAAATTAATAAAAATAAACATTACACACACTACTATTCATTTGACACACATACAAGCCTAATAAAGATATGGACATTGATTGTTTACGTTTATATTGTCAATGTAAAGTAACGCTTTGACATACATATGTATTACGGACGAATTTCGAAAGCTGACAGGTCTCTAGTTTTAACAAATATATTTGTAAGTTACATTATCATGCCCAGATGCATGCATTGATACCATGCTCTGAATATATCGAATCTATATCCTACATCTGGAAAGGCCGTCCACAGCTCTGAATAGATGGTGCTACTATATAACATAGTACATTCTGTTTCGAAACTCTTGGTTTGGTTATTGGCGTACAGAGCATAGTTCCGACTGTTTTCGACTGTAAAGGCAATAACATTTTAATTTTGTGACTACATCGAGAAAATATGAAAGAATGAAAAATGTATACAATCCATAGTTTAAATACGTAATTTATAATATATTTTGTAAACAAATTATGCCAGAAATAAACGCTTCAAGAAGCGTTTGTAACGAAAATAAATTATGTACACTATGTACATATGTCGCAAAATGTCATGGTACCTAGTAGGTTTTAGCATCTGCCGCTATTCGATGATAGCTCTGACGCAATCAAGCAATTTCCACCCTCACCACACGTATGACCATGAAACAAAGAGAGAAGTCTCTCTATTATAACGGACGGGATGAAGCTCTTTGTCCGCACAAGAGAGATGTTTACAATAAAAGAATGGATACAGTTGACAAGTTCGTAACAATATGACAGTTTGTTAGGCTCCAGTTGTGTATTTATTAGACCGAGATAGGATTTGTATCGATGAAATTTGTAGCCGAACAAGGATTACTGACTCGCTCGTAAAATAAGTCGAGTGAAGTGGCATGGCTATATCGTTCGGAGAACAGACGATAGATGAAGTGTTGAATTATTATTATTATGAAAATTCTTATTATTAACAGTTATTATTTGACATGGCTTACCACAATCATTATGACAAGTATTACGATATAAATATCTTTTAACAAGAAAGTAAAACCGTCTTCAAAAAGGTTATAATAATTTGATGAGGTAAACTGTTTAGGAAGTAGGTGCCTTTGGTCTAGTCCAGGCCAATTAAAGAAATTGGCACCAGCTTGGCACCAGCTTTTGACAAAA
Source organism: Carystus phorcus (assembly GCA_018248895.1). NCBI lineage: Eukaryota > Metazoa > Arthropoda > Insecta > Lepidoptera > Hesperiidae > Carystus > Carystus phorcus. Next base: position 8,205 of record DWJN01001039.1, read on the forward strand.
TTTTTTTGAAGTCAGTTAAAAATTGACTTTATATGGAAATCTATGATTTTAATACTATTAATTTAATTGACCAACTTATTAATAATACTATAGATGGTCTGGAGAACCCATCTGCTAACCGCTGGATTCATAGAACCCAAAATCAGTCAAGAGTGGTGCCTATCAGGGGAGACCTATATATGTCTAGCAGTGGACTTTAAAAGACATAAAGATTGTTCTGTACTTGATGTAAGTTGATCCACTATAGCGAATGGGGAAACTTTGACCTAAATTTAAACTATACTTTTGGGTGTTCTAAATTTCCGATTTCAAAAGTACCAGTATTAGATGGCAAAATGGTGAAATGCAACTTTGAACACAATTTGGCACGTATTTTTATTTGAACATTAAATCAAGTTCGTTGTAGCATTTATATGTAAATAGAAATGATAGAAATTGGGGGAGGAAACTAAACTGTTTGAAACAGAAGCGGATGTTTTTTTACCAAGCAAAATATACTGATTTGAATCTAATACTTTTGGTAGGCATTTTATTTGTAATTGAAGCGCTCATAGCCAGTCGGTTCGCGGCGACTCTAAGTGATTGACCGAGTTAAATTATGGGTGTGGGTGTGGGTGATCATAGACAGCAGTAGTTAAGCTACGAGGCATTCGGGTGACTTAAAAACTTTCGACACTTGGGTTGGCCACTAACCCCTCCACCAATCGCATTGGAGCTTTATGGTGGAATATTCTGTAGGCCTTTTCAATCAATGATAAGAGGCCAATACCCTATAGTGGGCCATTAACTGTTTGACGCCAAGGTCGTCACGATTTACGTGAAGTGCTAAACGCTAATATTTTTATATAACATGCACTAGAAGCATATGAATTTAATAGAAATAAACATTACACACACTACTATTTGACATACTCATTTGACACACATACAGGCATAATAAAGATTATAACACATTAATTGTTTACGTTTATTGTCAATGTAAAGTAACGCTTTGCAACATTTATTACGGACGAATTTCGACCGCAGACCGAGTTTCTAGGTAAAATAAATATTAATCCAATACTCTTTCGGACTGCGTACTAATAGTACTTGTAGTAGTGTAATACTACTACAATTAGTACGCACTACAAGTTAAGTACCACGTACTGATACTAATACTTGCGTACACTACATGTAAATTGAAGATTTTTGTGTATTAATAAAACATTTAGATACAACTTAGCTACCCTATTTGTTCCTCGCTCGCTCAGTTAAAGTTTAGGATTTGATCGGATGTTCAAACATGGCCCATATCGCTCCCTCGAGCCTATCGTTTGTGAATACGAGCACATCAAACGGGTTAGAAGCTCGTAACGATCGCACGGACGCGACGTTTCGTTTCAAAGCGATAATAAATTATCATTTACTTGAAATGCCGATACTAGCGACGGGAAAAATAGGAGAAGGGATGGGAAAATAAGCTCAGATTATAAATTTTAAATTCAAATTCAGAATCATTTTAATCATATGGCAGTTTTTTCAATATATCATGCATTTTTTTAACAGTTTCGGAATGGTAAATGTAGGAGAAGAAATGGCGAAAGGAAATCTTCAGTGGTTTTTTTAAATACGTTATAATTATTTAATACTTAACAGTTACAATATATTTTTAACTTACGCGGAACTGGATACTTCACTATTAATTCGCAGGCATCCTTATTATTGTTAGAAACTACTTCGAAGTTGTACATTTGAAGAATTTTCGAATTTTAAATATTATGGTAAATTCCACGATGACGATGATATATGATGATGTATGATATAAATATTTGTTCTCGGGTCTTGGGTGGGTCGGGGTTGGCGTCAACCCATTAATGGCCCTCTACTGAGCACGGGTCTCTCCTCAACACTGAGGAGGTCTAAAGCATAGTCCACCAAGCTGCTCCAATACGGATTGTTGGAGGGGTTAGTGGCCAACCCAAGTGTCGGGTGTTTTTAAACCGCCCGAAGGCCTCTGACATGGCTTGTCGACTGTTATGTTCATAGCAACCGGTACCGACGGCTTAACGTGCCCTCCTAAGCACGGAAACGCTCAAGAAATCTTTGCCACTAGCGGTCACCCATCCAGGTACCGACCATGCCCGCAGTTGCTGAACTCTGTCGATCGCATAAGATCGACACGCGCGCCGGATTATGAGCGCTTGGGTGTTAGTGACATAGTATTCATGCTGTATATGTCACCCTACACAAGGAATTCTAGAGCGAAACTAAGATTGAAGATTGAAGACTTTATTATTATTCTTTAAACCATAAAGGAAATTTATTCGAATTATTTATCGATTCGCCGAATATAATTTATATAAAACGGTTTAGAAACTTAAGACAATTCATTTTCGTGGAACAAAACTTCACAAAATCTATTTATATAGTACGAATCATTATTGGTATAATGACCTGTTTATCGGGAATTATAAATAACAATCTAAATTAATAATTAAACTTATAAATGCTTACGAGGAACTAAAAAGGACAGGTATAGTATGTGTACATTCTTACGAACAAAAGAAAAAAAAAAATAAGCAATATACAAAATATGACGTCAAGTTTGATGGTATAAAATTCATCTTTTCTTATTCAATGTGCATTTGTTTTCATTTGTTTTATTCTTACGCAGATGGTGGTAATGTATTGTATACTAATTATTATGTTCTTTTATAGGTATGTATTGTATTTGAAATTTATAAGTGACAAGGACCTAAGTTGTTACTAACTTAATAACTGAAACTACATTTGCAATTTGACATCAGCTATTAGGACTTACGACTTACAAATCGCTGCGTTGCCGTAATTTACATTTTACAGGTCAAAACTATTGAACTATATGTTCTCGCCACAAATCTCTGAATAAATATATTGGAAAGACACACAAAAACAATTTGTGACTTGAATTTTATTCATAATAAGGGAGCTGGGATACTTATTACTGGAAAAACTATGGCAATAGTATGAAAATTTTTGTGCAAATTCCGCAAGCTGGTCGATAATACAATTGTCAATTAATAGAATATAATGCATCCAGTATATTTATATTACAGAGATAAAGAATTCTGGTTCTTATGTGTTAAGTGTAAAGCAAATACTGTATTTGTTGTAAATAAACTCTTAGGTTCAATAGTAACGCAAAACCAAAGCTAAGCTCAGTCTAATATTTAATATAGCATTAATTGGTTTTATGAAATTTTTGCCTTATATTACATTTTATACATAAAATTTTTATCGAGATAAAATTGGGTAAATTTCTAAAATGACGCTTTAAATTGAATGAAATTGGTACGGCGTTTAATGTTTAATTAATTCCCTTTAATTTCTACGAAAACGTTAAGGAGATAGAGGTCAATATGCTATATCAAATTTTAGATTGAAATTTCCTTTGCTTCGGCTCTGCGTTACTAAGGATTGAGCCATCGGTGTTGCTGATTGTCTTGGCAAATGCTTTGAATGTTCCAAGGGCTTTGTGTGTGTGTACTGAAGTCTCAATGCTACTTTTTTTAACTAGTTCTTCCTGTACGATAATCTTAACACTACGAATACAATTACGTTGTTCATTATTTTGTACATAATTATCAAAACTTCATAGTTTAATATTAATAGGTATTGCATCACGTACAAGTAATTTATTTTAAATCTGTTTGAGGCTCATATAATCTGTAATAACTACATATAGTTAAAAGTTTACATTATTTTGTAGTTAATATTTATTTCTTCATTTAGTTTTATCGTATTTCTCTTTTTCTCTTACTTTTTTCATCTGTTAGTATATGTGTAATAAGATAAAATAAAAAATATACTTATCTATACTCGTACCTTATTTACACTTTTGTAAATTGTTCGTGCACGTTAATGTGATCATCAAATTTTGCGAGGTACTTACGTAGTTTTAAAAGAAATACTAATATTATAGTTAAAAGAAGTAGCTATGAGATATACTGGTACATCGGACATACTCAGTATTATTTCTATAAAACTATTCAAGAACTCTTTACAATTTATACAACGACAATTGTGAATACTAATGATTTCAAATTTTGAATTGCGTTGTTGATTGATCTTCGCTAAAACGCTTGTAAAGAGTCACTTGTATTGTTTGCGAACTCTCTCTAGCTTTTCTCTGGCTCATCTGGAGACAACTCACCGTTTTCGAAACCCTATTTACTTACACAATGAATAAATGCTTGCCTAATTGGATTATTTTGTTCTTTGTTTCGGAGTTGCATTTGAACGATTTTCTCGATTTGATTGTTTTCATAATTACCTTTATGATTGATTACGTTAATGCTCGTAATGTTTTCAAATGCTGCTCCATCTAATTGTGCATATAAATGTCTATATATCTGTTCTGTGTGTACCAGACCAACAAGATTACTGCACGTGTATTTCTTCCTTCCTGACTGTTATGGCACGTCTCTGCACTAAATCTTTGTTTAGAGTAATGCGGTCACTTAAAAAACTATTACAACTAACAAATTAATAAAAATCGAATACCAATTTTACCTTATTATCTCAATAACATCCTATCTTATTTCCTGAAGCTATATATTCGTTGTATTTTTTAACTTAAATAAAATTCCCTAAATATCCTGCTAGTCATTCATTTCATAAATTCAGTTATAAATATTCAAATATATTCCAAACCGTTTAGTGCTATACAGAAACCAATTTCATGCTGTCGTTACCATATTACAAAGCCTTTAATGAAATTTCATCGCCATTGCCAGCACGAACGTGCGATAGTACAGTCTGTCCGAAACAATTCGATCATTAATCTAGGTTATAAACCCATTCAATGTTCTAATGATGGACTGAATTATTCCTATGTCTAGCTTATGGAACAGTACAAAGTTTTAATGAGGAACATTTTTGATCCTAATGTATTATATTTGTAAAAACGTAATCAGAAAATTAGGTTTTGTTATTGTGATCATAAATTGGAATGGATTGATTAATATTACTATAAATACCTTGGTTCCGATATCTACGTCAAACCAATTTTAGTTTTTGCTAAAATTGAGTTTTATATCAACATAAATACTAATTCCAGTAATAAAATAGCACTTGAAATTAACTAAATTAAAAGTGTAATTTTTAAAAGAAGACAAATTTGTTGTTAAATCACGTACATTTTGCAATAAAATTTTATTTATAACTTTAGCTAATAATATTTAGGTTAGCTACATTTTAACTATTAAAAACACGTTCCTCCTACGCCTTCATGGTATAATTTTTGGCTTTCAAAATTATATTCAAAGGAGAGGTTAATATTCGCCGCGCAATTTTTCACTCTTACTGAAATTCCATATCACCTTTTCCTGACTTCAAATTTTATAGTAGCTCAAGTACTAAAATATCACTCTCAGAAAGTGCTTCCTCATCTTCGGTCTTTAGCTTGCACGTTAAAGTTTACGTCGATCTTTTAAACAGTAAAACGAGAGATTTACCGAAAGGGGATGTAACTATGTGTTTGATTTTTGATATAGTTTTCAAAATAGGCAAAATAAAGAGAAAACAAAAACGTAAATTTAGTTAAAATCACTGTTAAAAATTAAATGGATTAGTAAAATAAAGTAATCAAATTCCTCAAAAAAGTTCTCAAAGGCTAAAGAAACCCAAAAATTATCCATGAAGATATCCAATATTTGACAACATAAAAATGTTTATAAATAAAGTTACGAAAATATCTTAAATTTCCAGCAGTAGCCTACAAAAGTGATCACATTACTTCTAAATCTAAACAGCATGTCAATCTTCTTGGTCGTTGATAAACTGCTGTGTGCTTGGTGTATAGGAAGGAATGTTTCTTCTTGCAGGCCCGGAGCGCTAGCACCAGTAGCTTTAGGAGTGTAAGTCAGGTAATGACAGTCAGTATTGACGCTTTATCACGCCTGACCATTATCGATTGTTTGATTTGGTTGGTTGTTTTGGTCGCCATTGATTTTTGTTTCTTTTTGTACAACCATATTTACTAATTTATAAAACTGAAATATTTTCGGTATTTCGTTTCGAATTTGGGTATTGAGTTCTTTCTGGTTTATATTAAGAAACGTCAAGAGAAAACAAACAAAAACAAAAATCGTGGCCATATTATATTTTGTCACATGTCATTTGCAGTTTTTAACGTAGCTTGTTTTTAGCGTAGACGCATCATATCATCTGCTGTAGAAAATGAATCAAGTGAAGCTAAAGGTAAGGGACGAGTATTAGAAACTTCAAGATGGAACTCCGAGAATGTGAATAATATGGTTTTTAACGTCAAAAGATTGCTATCCTTACAGGGATAATTCCTAAGTGGTATTACGACTATTTCAACAAGTTCCAGTGATATTTGTTACATAGAAATCAATAGCTTCTAATAAAGGATTAACGAATATTACTTGGCTCATGTGTGCGATCTGGATAGTATTACGTAAAGGTCTTTAAAATGTTTATACTCTAATTTATCATTAACTTAATCATAATTGGGCATGAATATATGCAATCTCCAAAAGGTCATTGTTTTGCAGAAAGAATAGCTGAAAGATTCTTTTGACAATGCATGCAGTTTTGTAAAGTTCTTACACTGATTTTGACTGAGAATGACCATTACCTAGTTGAAATGGTTAGTTTGTCGGAAAAGTAATATTAGAGGCTATTGAATTATTTGTAGTTTTAACCTTAACTAGGTTACAGTTGGTAGATTTTTTTGAATAATTTTAGGCGTGGTTAATATGGCAAAATTTCTTAAGTGCTTCTGTTCTTCGCGGAGTACATTGTGTTGCCGATCCCGACTGTTATAAGAAAAAACAAATGTTATGCAGAGGTATCTGATGGTGTAAGAGCAGTATGGAAAAATAAGCTTCAGGTCTTCTCAATTATTAAAGTTTCTACTAGCGGTATCTACTTCTTTTTTACTCATAAGAATGAGTATTTTAAATTACTATGCAATATCCATAACTTAGTAAGTCTATTTATTAAAATTAAATAAGGCTAATGTTAGGTTTAATTAAGATTCCACGACATTCTGGCATCTAGACGAATCGGAGATTATAGCCATGTTAAATCTGGTTACAATTGTGAACAGTCCTATTATTAAAATATAGTAAGAACTTAGACTGACGATAATAACGCTACACACATATAGCCGCACACTAGGATTCCCAGTGTTATGGCCACTATGGATAACACAGAAAAAAATAGGAATTAACGATATTTATCTTTGTCAAACACAAAATTCAAAGAGATAATAGTGAAAAGCTCATCTATACGTCGTTATCTCAGTGTACGTGCAATGATTTACAAATAGTAGTCCTAATTGGAGTGATGTACATAACGTGTGGTCATAAAAACAGAAATATGTACAGGTCTTTGTGTTAAATTGTTAAAATACCTGTTTAAGTGCAATGTTTCGTAGTCGGAGCTGGTTTGGGGGAGGATGGGGCCGTCCCAAAAACCCCCATTCCTTAGAAAGATTAAAATATTTACACAATATACTATGCAAGAACACAACAGTGTCTGAGAGTAATCGTGGAACTTTAGTGGAGTCTCTGAGGTGTATAGCTGAAATATTAATATGGGGAGACCAGAACGATAGCTCTGTGTTTGAGTAAGTTATTTTTTTCGAATCCGTACATTAACAAGCTTTATTGATAACAATCATTCATGTGGCTTCTATAACTGTTTTGTAAGATATAATAGGCCCATGTTTTATATAATTCGTGTTATATATATCCTTCATATAAATGAATCTTGCCTGGTGTAAAATCTGTTCAGAAATTCATTATAATCATTACTTCTGCTTAAGCTTGTCTTGAAGTATTACTTCCTTTTGAAAATTGCTGTATGGAAAACAATTTTGACTTTTACCATTATTACCATAATAATGATTTTGTAGTTTCTTCCTGGAGAAGAATATGTTGTCGTATTTTCTCAAGATCATGAGGCAGAAATGTGGAGGCTCCTCATATGTGTGTGTACAGTTGCTACAAACACTTAATATATTGTTTGAAAATATCAGGAATGAAACATCACTGTGTAAGTATTTGAAATTAATAAACACTCTCACATACACACTAACATAGATCTATATGTAATATGTATATGTTATTGAATAACAATGATCCAGTATTATAATAAGTATCATAAAAAAAATTACATAAGTAGTGAGTAAAGGTCATATTCAGTTTTTTAACAATGAATAATAAAATATTACATATCATAACATGAAACAGAGATTCTGTCTGAAGACATTTAGGTGATAAAATAAAATATATTGATACACATTTCTTAAAATAAATTGATTCACACCTATGCTGTTGATGAATATAAAAATATGGAGGTGTGTTTATACTAAATGCATATTCATAATAAGATTTATTTAGGTAGTTATTGCTGTATGTTTGTATCAATTTAATCAATTAATACAAATTTCATCTGATTGTTAGTATAGTTCAAAACAACTTCAACAAAGTATTTCACTATACAAAAATACATCACCATTTTCTATCAGGCGAAACTGTAGTCAAGAATCAACTGTATTAATTGCTTTGTCAATGCATAAAAGATAAAAATCTACTTTAATTATATACACCATGTTAAATATTCTGATTACAAAGTAATTAAAAAATTTCACTTCAATTTATATTAGACTGTATTTAACCAGCACAAGCTGTTGAATAAAAAAGAAATAAATCAGTACACCAAGTAAAAACCTATTAATTACTGCACATAAAATAACAGATGAATTGTGAATTTCCTTTTTATTAAAGACAGAAAAAAAACTTTTTTCAACTTGACTTTAATTGTCGTTTTTCAAAGAAACATATTTAAATGTCTACAAATATTGTATATATCTATTATGGCTGAGAAAAGTATGTTAAAGAGCATTTTTAATACAATTTTTTTACATATGCATGTATAAACTATTTATAACCTTTTATTGTTTTGTGTATTGAGTATCATATTAGTTCTAGAAATGGGGCAATAGCATTATAATGTGTAAATTTATGTTATCATCAACAATAATTACTAGTTAGTCCTTACATATCGCATTTATATTTTTATTGTAATGCAGGATAAATATGTAAACATTTTATAAAGTGTTGTTTTGAATTGTAATTAAAGTTTGATTTACTTCTAATGCTCTCTTTATCACGGTAATGTCTTCTTATATTAGAACATTGATAAAATTATTTTCCTTTAAAACCAATGTTATCATATTATTCTTATAAATTTATTAATTTTGAATGATTGGTATTTTAAAATGAATGATTATCCATGCAATGTAAATATTATTTACTTAATTAAAAAATGTGTATTGTAGAGCACTAGAAATGCTTTATGTTATATAAATGAGGTAATAAAATCCTTGCACTGTTTAAGAAAATTGATACATTAAAATGAATACTTTTGGTTTGTGTTGGTATGGTTTTTACTGAGTAAAGCAAGCGAGAAGCAAGCTTCACTATACACATTGTTTCATATCATATTATGATTTGATATTAATATTATGATTTAAAACTTTTTTCATTGCGGACGCTCAACATTTTAATTGTAGCTGGTACCATATTATTATATTGTATTGTAGTATTTCGTGAATACCCACTACAATTCAAATGTTAAAATATGTATAGACTTCCAATTAAAATTGGGTTTATTTCCAGATTATTTGCTGAGCAATAATCACGTCAATTCAATTATCGTTCACAAGTTCGATATATCAGATGAAGAAGTGATGGCTTACTATATATCATTCTTGAAAACCCTTAGTTTAAAGTTGAACAACCACACTATACATTTCTTTTACAATGAGGTAATGTATCTTACAGAAATTGGGTAAATATATGTATATAATATAATATAAGCAGGATATGAATAGGCTTTTAGTAAGTTAATTTATTTAGTAAATTTATTACCTCTCCACTTACCATCACGTGGGGCTGATGTCAAGCATTAACTTATACTACAATTATAACAATAATTTTTATGTTATACCTAAGGTACAAAGTACATAGAGTATGCTCGTCGTCCTTAAGGCGATTTTAAATCTAAATTTTTCGTACCAGAATTTAATATTCCATGCACACAAGTTTTATCTTGTGAATTTGTATGATTGAGAATTATTGTTTTAAAAGGTTTCGGCTATAGAAAAAACGTCTACAGAAAAATATAACTAATTAGAATCTTATAATAAATACGAGGTTAAATACCTTCGTCATTTAGGTAGTTTAGGTACCTACATATTTTCGATTTCTTGTAGGTACTTGGCTATGTATTGTTTCTATTTTACTTGAATAATATCATAAATGGAGCTGGATAATATTCCAGCATACGAAAGACTTCCCGCTGTACACTGAGGCAATAAAGTTCTTCAATCACCCGGAATCAATGGTCCGAATCGCCGTGCGTACATTGACGCTCAACGTATACCGGGTGCAGGACGCCAGCATGCTTCGATTCATACGCGACAGGTAAGATGAATCGTTTTTGATTGTTCTAATCACTGCGATCGTATTGTAGTGCATTTCTAAAGCTAAGATATAGACATTCATTGAAATTAATTCAACATTCATCTTTATGACTCTAGGTTTAAGGTTGAATTCTAAAATGATTATGAGTATGGGTAACGTATTAATTTTACCCGCGTCCTATTGGGATTTACATTAGTACAGCTACAAAGAGATTACAATACCGCATTCCTAGTTTATCGAAATTTTCCCATTTCCTCGATCATTGTCTCGGCTATGGAATTGCGCAGTTGATTTATAATGGCTTCATGAAGATATCTTACAGGAAATATCGTATGATACGTATTATGATTACTTGATATACTAGTATAATGAATGAAGTAATGCAAAAACAAGTCTATATACATTAGTCGATTGGGAATTTCGAATACAATATTATCATCATACGAGTACTTATCTCTGGGTAAAACCATAGGGTTCTAGTTATGTTATAGAGCTTAGGAGTTATTTTCTTGGAGTATCGGGTTTGATTAATGTAGGTTTCGACTTTGAAATCTTATCTTCGACACAGCCCCTTGAGGGCGTAATTTCATTATTCTTTGGATGATCACTGCTTACTGTAATTTGAGACACTTACTGGACCTGACCCTTCTGAATCTAGTTGATTCCCGTTGTCTTCTTCAGTACAATCCACGTGGTTTAAGCGTCGTATACTTTGTTCACCGACATTTTTGACTTCACATTCAAATAATCTTAAGTGTTAAAACATGAACCTTGAACTTGATGTCAATTTTATTAAAAATAAAACAAATTTCGGAACGATGTTTTAATTCAATAGTTATTTTTCGATGCAAAATTTAAAAAATATGTGACGCCACACTAGGAGGGGGTCTCTCACAAATGTGACAAGGAGGGGATGAGTCAAATATCATGAAATTCGTGTGACGTAAATTTACGGGATGGCATCTTATTATAATAACATTATATTATTATTTTATTGCTGGTTTCGCCGACTTTAATATTAATATTAAAGCGAAAAATCATGTTTGCGCAAAATTTTAATATTGTCCATATTATTAATTGGTAATAATAACTGGGAGAAGACACTGATGCCCGAAACACAGTTTCG
>DWJN01001040.1:0-19778 GCA_018248895.1 Carystus phorcus
CCCTCCTTGTAAAGTGAATCCAATTTGGCTGGTTTTATTGATAAAGACCCAGTATTAATACGCATATGTTCTCCGATTAGAAATACATTGAAAGGATAATCCTGAAAAGGAATAACAATAAATTATAAAATATTATGAGTAGTATTTTAATCAAATTTTGCACACTGTGTCCAGTTTGATCAGACTTGAAAGATAGGATAGCTTACATCTCAAATTATAGTAGCAATATTATTTTATTGCAAATTATTTTATCTTACAAAGAATTAGTTCCCTAAGATTCTAACAGATGGCAGTGTAATAAATTGCCAAAATTGAGTATGTAAATCTTGGTCACAGCAACGCGTGGCCGGGTCTACTAGTGTTTTATATAAACAACTGGACGCCCGTGAAATTACTTCGATCGTAAGAAATGTAGTCATTAATATTAGTTAATAGTATCAGAAGTTACATCGCGGAAAGTCATTGTTATCAGTTACCACTTTATTGGTATGTATGTTGGTATATATTTTTATTTATGGTAACTATATGTTTCAGTGTAGGAGGGAGGAAGCTTCTACGCATGTCTAAGAGTAGCAGAATAGCATTATACACTTTGTTCGCGGATTGTTGCAAAGAAGACTAAAAAATAATACTAACATGATGATTATTACAGTATTTTTCTTGCTATAAAACTAAACGAAAAATTTCAATAGCAATTTAAAATGTACCATTATAATCAGACAGGCCCTTTTAAAAGTTAACACAAATATATGAAAAGACGAATGAAAGATTAAAAGAAAATAGTAACCGATTCTGGTTCAGATGATATTGGTCTTTATAAATGTTTTACGAAAGAACACTACTCCATCGTCTAAACATGAGTGATAGCGGAATAAGAGACAAAATCTCCCCAACTTACTACTCAGTAATGGACAGTTAATATTACTTATGGTTAACTAAAAAAAAATTACAATACACTTACTGGTGCACCGGGGAACATCACTTCTGGCGTCCAGGTCTGGCCCTGCTTTACCGTTAAGTAGTTGAAATCATCCTCAAATATCAACTGACCCTTACATATAAACCCTGGCATCGAACCTACAGTCTCAGAATGTTCGCAGATTGAGTCGGCACCGTCGGTGTAATCTGGAACGAACATTATATAGTTTATTTTGCTATTCAAGGCTGTGGTGATAGCAGATACGTCACACGATGATGTTATGCTAGAACTAGGGTTGCTAGGTCCAGGCTGATCATTTCCTAGACACTTCTGGGGCCACGAATGGAATCAGAGTTTTGGTTTCCGGTCCGAGACGAAACTAAGTAGGAATTACCTAGAACTATTGGTTGATGAAAAAAATACTTTTTTTGGAAAATCTTTTTAATTATCCTAGACTGTTAAATACAAAAAAATGTAATTCAACTATTCTAAGTGACTTTTTAAGGCTTTAATGTAGCGGCGGTAACTTTGTGATAAAAACTAGTATTTTTTCATTCCGTGACAGTAAAGCAAAATTACTGGAGCCGGGACAACACGCGATATTCAGGGACAATCCCGGAAATCCCGGCCATCTGGCAACCCTGCTCACAACGCTTGTCGTGTACCGACCCATTGTCCTCTCGCACGTCGGCCGTTGACACTATCGCATCGATCTCAAGACAGATGATCGATTGAAAGCTGCATAATCCAGGTCAAATAATTATCGTTCCAAATCTTTTGCCAAGGATGCACAGATTACATCGTTCGTTTTCTTCAGCGCTAAGTGCTTAAGATTTCTGAAAGAGCTTTTTTGTTTGATTGTTTGAACGCACTAATATCAAAAAATACTACTTCGAATTGAAATAATCTTTTTGTGCTGGATAGTACAGTTACCGAGGAAGGCTATAGGCTATATAACATAACCCTACTACCAATAGGAGCTGAGCATTAATGAGAAATGTTACAAAAACGGAACAAATTTTCCAAAGTGATACGAAGTTCAGGTCTACTAGTTCAACTTACATGAAACGTATCAATCAAAATATATGTTTTTAATTAACCAACCGACCTATGAGCAGACGAACTGTTTGATGAGCGGTCATCACCGTCGTCTACCAGCAACACCAAATACATCACTGATGCATTATCAGTCAAGAAAGAAGAGAGGGGAAAGAAAGTACTGACTCTCAATCTCAGGTAAGAAAGAGAAGGGGGAAGGTGTGAAGAAAGTACCGTCTCTCAAGCTCCCAGAAAAAACACGACGACTTATTTGGCAGCTAAATGAAACCCGAGGGTGGAAGACTTCACAGAAGAATAATAGCAGTAATAATAATAATAATAATAGCGGTAAATTTATATAATACTAGCTATAATACTAAATTTAGATAAATAACAACTTAATGTATACCTACTAAGACACATTAACGTCTCATTTCCACGTGTTGTTGGATGAGTCGCGACTAACGAACAAAAAACAACATCGCGTTGATCCTAACACCATCCTAGACAGCTTAATGTACATCGGATCCATTAGAACGTTTAATATATCAATTGAAGTATATTTCGATGATATTGCATTAAAGTTTTTGCTGAGCAACATGAGTCTTTTATTGAAAACGATCCATCATGTTGTCATTCACCCCGGCACGGGTGTTGGTAGGCCACAATCTAATCAATCAACTACCAGCCTTTGTATTGTAGGTACAGTGAGACACCAAAAATATTTTAAACGTTAGCTTCATCACGGATAACTTTGAACTTACGAGTAGCTACGATACGCCAGAAGAGCACAAGTAAATCATCATATTAAGAGGATCTATAACATACTTTAGTCTTCTTCAGTGCAGATCGGTGGCAGGATTTACTAACATAACTAGTCTCATTAACTTTCAAAGAAAAAGAAGGTTAAAAATTTTTAACTTATATCCCTCCCCAGGTAAGGTAACTACTTACCTACAGAAAAAAAGTCTTATTCTCATTGGTAAAGATACAAATTATCAAGCATTAAACGCTACTCTCTAAACACCTCTTTAACTTCCTCAACTGTTAAAGCCCAATGCCTGCGATGCCAAGGCTCCGGGGTTCGATTGCCGATGTGAAAGTCATTGATGTTTTATTTGTGTTGTCTATGCTTTGTTTGACACAGGTAACAGAATTAAGAAGTGTAGACGCACTGGTAAGCCGACGACGAGCAATACACCTTTTGAGGTAAACCTTTTGATCCGTCTTCAACGATAAACATTCGTTCATACAATTAATTCTTATACAAATATCGTCATCATATACTGTTACCACGAGCACAGATCCCAGCATCAACAAAAAATGAAACCCGTATACAAACACGGTAACAGCTACCGTCTCGCCCGAGCAAAAACAAAACAACAATAGCACAGAACAGCATCGCTCATTATTCTAATTGCGCATCGCAATCCACATGCATGCATTACGATTACAAACAAACTCGCAATTAACCCACAACCGGCCGGCACCGTAACAACAATTACAGAGGATTCAAAACGTTCATGAGACGACATCGCATCAGAACACACTCGTAACAAATGGAGCCAACTCCCACGGACTAACAGTCACGTGTTCACGTAGACTACTGTTTTTTGCTATCACAGTTAAACACTAACGTTCGGGTTACGTTCGAACGGAAATGTCTTTATCTAACGTTACAACGAAAACACGCAACTTGTAATGTCTTCACTGAAATCGTGGAATGATCGATTTTAACGTGTAATGGGAAAGTATCACGATTTCATACAAAACCGCTCGCGAAGAATGTACTAACAATTCACTGGGAATACACAATATATTATTATGCTAAGCGCGGGAAAAGTTACGCTGCGCATTAATGTACGACTCAAAGTTTACTAGGAAAAAAAGAGATGGCGTTGTGGTTGGTGCCTTTTTATGAATAATAGCGATCACGTTCTTTTTGAATAGACAGTACTTGGGAGACGCGAAGCTTCTTTGGAACAAACGAAGAACTACGAACTAACGAAGGCAAATATTAGGGACCCTATGTGTTTCAGAACCGAGAAATACTAGAATACGAGAAATAGTAGTAAAATGGGTCGAATTATAGAAACGGGAAATTCCTCAAATAACACCGATGCTCGAACCACGTCAGTTACACAACCCACAAAATAGACTCCCAACAAAGACATCGTTTATAAACACTGAACACTGCTGAGAGTCCGTCTAGACTCTAGACCAACCGTACCTAGTAGCCTTCGCTGTCTTACACCAAACTATAGATATGCTTATACAAAGTCACGCTCCAATGTCGGGCCGCAGCTAAAGTGAGGCTCTCATTAAACCTATAAGCATTCTCGTTCTTTGTCGGCGTCGATAAAACGCGAGAAGCTCAGAAGAAACTAATGAAATTGATTGAATAGTGAAGTATCTTTATTTTCACAAATTAAATAAGTATAAGTGAGTATGTAGAAATGTTTGCAAAATGTAATGTTGTGTTTGCAAGATACAAACCGATACTTATGATCGTAACACGTAAGCTTTAACTTAATAATAACAGCCAATCAACGTTATTTTCTATTCCATCGACTATGTCAAAACATACCTAAGTTGATATTCAAATATATCAAGAAAATCTTTATATGATTGTATATATAAATTTTATGTTTAAAACTATTTAAAATTTACTAGCCTGAGGGACGTTATACTACAACATACAGATGTATACTCTAACCCCCTTCTTATAGAGAATGTGTATAGAGAGATTTATATCCGCACAATTAACTGTTAAGAAGTTATTTCCCGAAAAGACAATGTGGGCTGTAGGAATAGATTTATAACTAATTCAGAAATGCAACAAGCTATTATATCATAATAAATTATGTAATGACGTTATAAGTTGAAAGGAAAAGTTTATTTAATTCTTTTTAGAGCATTTAAATAACAGAAAATTTATAACAAGTTAAACAAGCTTTTTTACTTTATTAACACTAAGGACATTAATATTTTAACTCCGTGAAACAAAACAAGTTTTTTTATTTACTTTATGTTTCTATTCTGCATTACGCGATTGGATGTCCAACGGTCAGCGGTCAAGGTATGAGCATCGAACCAATTTCACATTCAGCGATTGATCTAACGGGAACCTATAAAAGGTTACGCTATCTAAAACGTGTTTGCACGCACGTCATTCTATCGCGATCGCAGCATGGGAGATACAAAATTGGTGAATCCAATTACCGTCAAAATAATCCAAAGGAAAATTGACAGTCTTATCGTGCATACAAAACGAATTTATTCTCAGTATTTCTTCTCTTGCTCCACACAAACACATTGTATAGGTACGAATGTACGTATTAACGTTAAGTTTGTTATGTGGTTAAAGAAAAAGGCGGCTACAGTAACATCTAGCAAATATTAGATTGATAGATAAACCTAATTGATGGTACACTCCAGAATATACAAAAAAATACACAAAGAGAAATGGAAACAAACAACATTAGGCGGCCTTATCGCATCACAGTGATTTCTTAATAAATTACTCAGGCAGAGAAAAAATTATATGTTAGCTTTAAATACTATGGGAGCACGGCAAAAGCTCATTCATTTTAAAACAACTGAAGATCTACCTTTTTCTGTTTTACTTATTTTTTACTTCGCCCTCCCTTCCATTGCCCTATTACTATAATACGAGTACGAGTACATTCTGTTAGGACTATACTTTATCTTAATTTGCATTTATATTCATTTGCATGGCCTACGTCGTGGGTACAGCCGTATTATCATATCAAATACATAATACCTAAAGGTAATGACTAATCAACAATATGAACATAAAATTGGTAAAAAACTAAACATTTAAAATTATCATACCAATATACCATATACCAATTAAACTGCATTTTCACCTTTGGTTAAAACGTCCCGACGACTAAACTGAGAATTATTTTAGTGCCACCCATAAAGGTAGTCGAAAAAATAGAGCTGTCCAAAGTGTTAGATAAAGAGCATCGTGACCGCACGAGTTCGCTGAAAGGTCGCCGGGGGAAAGTGCTGAGAAACCGAAATTGGACTTTTTCCGTAGGTGCCTTGAAAATGTCCAATTATCACGGCCGCGTGACCGCTGAGCCCTTTTATATTTATCTACTATCAACAATATCATTGAAAGATTTCACCGCATTAAAAACGATTGAGATCGATAACATCATAAGAAACCGTGACCAATTGTTAACAATTTTAGTGTACAAGTGCATCCTACACATTTATATTACGAGTACTTTATTGTTAATAAAGATACTAAACAATATATTTTTATTATGTTCTATCTGTTTAGTCACCACGGGAAAGCCATTTAATAGATTAATGTTCGCATATTTGTAACGTATATCATGGCTGAAACCTGCCTATGCTCGTATAACAGGGAAAGGACCTGTTCCCGGCTTCTCTATGTAAATTTACTATTTAAGGTTAAACTTACCAGCTATGTTGCCCGCTGTCATCTCAGTGATGAGACCCTCCAGGTCTGGCGAGATAAGGCGCTCCTCATCATCGCCGTGTGTGTAATCCAAGGCATGGTATACAACTATCGCCAAATTCACCACCAGCTGAAACAAACAACATACGTCCGTGAGTTACACCTGCTTGTCAGAGTCAAACTACCCTTTAATGGTGACGTACGTGAAGAGTTAGTCTAATGTGATCTTTGAAGCATGAAAGCTCTTATGCATGGAAGAGCTTTTACAATTACCTGTGTCGCAATAGACTTTCTCCATCACTTACAATTACGCTAGATATCTTTATATGAGATTCAGTAACTAAATTATAATCACAAGGATTATCAAGCCCCCTACCTCCGGGATGCTGGGATTCAGGTCGAATAAAAATGTGAGTAGTTTTGAGATAAGTTTATGAAGAACGAATTTCATTGAAACAAAGTTTGAACGTCCAAACGTCAAAGTTTTGATTTATGTGATTTCAAATCTATGAGAGTAAGCATAATTCAATCAAATTAGTTACAGCAGTAACCGTAACAATTCTGGATCATTTTGTTTTCAAAGTCGACACTCAAAATCATAACAAAATTAGATTTTTTTGAACTCCTTTCTTCCTCGCATGATATTCGCTTGGTGGTAAATCATAATATTATTACCGATATTATTATCATTCCGTGAAGCCCGCCTGACTAGCTACCACCCTCTTGCTTGAGCCGAATACTCATTGTGTTCCGGCTGGGACATTGCTGCTGGTCGGTGATGGTCACATACCATCACGTAGCTCGTCTACTAACTTGTCGGTTAGTTACATATTTTACGCAAAAAATTGGCAATCTTTCAAACCGTGATAGCGATTGCCATGCTTTCAACAAAATAAGTTATCAGGTGCTATTAGCCGCTACTGCTATTACTATGTCCACTGTTGCGTAACTCGCCACGCCTTCAGAATGTGGTGTAACGTATGAGAAGCAAGCGGTGCGGTCACTACTTAAGTTTGATTTAGGCAACAATTTTTCTCATCCAAATGCTTTAATACCAGAAATATTCGCGCACCTTTTTTGTTAATAGTTAATTAATGCTTGACGACAATCCCATCTGATGGTAAGTAATGATGCAGTCTTAGGTGATAAAGCCCATTAATTTAGTAGATGAATATTCCCTCTTGACTTAAAGATGCTCACATTATAATCGATCGGGAACACCGACGCGAGCAATTTATTCCGGTCCTTCGCAGTACGTATAATAAAAGATGAAAGGATGGATACTCGCTATGCATCGGGACTTACGGTGATAGAAAGGGATGGGGAATTAAATCGTGTAATTCCCGCGCACACTCTTCAAAATTCAACTTATGGAATACCGAGAGGATGGCAACTCTACGCCTAGCTTGAGGCTTTGAAGACTGAATTAATTAAGTGTGACCAACAAAGGGAATATACTCGTACATAACTTGGCAGTATTAGTGGGTAAAATGATAGTAAGTAAAATGTCATCATATCAGAAGAGACTGACAAACATTTTCAAAGAGTTTCAATAAGTCGAGATCAAACCTCTTGATTGAAAACAATCGCGATTGCTCGCTCATTTAGACGATACAGACATTTCAGTAAAAAAAGAAGTTAAATGAAAGGACATCAAACCTAAACGAAAGAGAATAAATTCAATTCACAATCAGAAGATAGAAATAACGCAATAATAGTCAAATACAGTAGTTCTCTTGTGAAACTTCATACTTCAACCATCATCCCAGAGGCGCATGCCGTGACTATCAACGCGGCGAATGGAACGCGCGGACCATTGTGCACGCGTTGCCCAACACCGCAGCCGCTCCTGTACCAACTGTGCACACTCCATTTAACCCGCTGAAGCAACTAGATTGATGGCTCCCAGCCACCCGAACGATGTGTTGCTGTAATTGTTTGTTCATTCGCCGTATAATTCAGATACTGATATGCATTCCGATTGTATCAAATACTTCTTCGTTTTTAACATACTTGTTAATTTTTGCAGTATTCATATTGTCAAATATTAACGATTTATCCCAGATGTTAAGAAGCCCATGTGAAATTCGTAGGAAGTTCATGAAAGCATTCAGTGTCTAGAGATATGTGGTATAATTTCATTTACAGGTGTAATTGAGAAGTCTTATTTATGAAACTAAATAAATTGAATGGTGAAACATTTTTAGGGTTTGCAGTTCTCTACCATCCCATATTACTCCGTAAACGAAATGGTATTCTGCAAAGTATTTGAATATTCAAGTGTATGATTATAAAGTAGCAGGCGTCAATAAAATTGTTGGCAAGGACATATACTTTAAAGCAACTCTAAACTAGAATATGGTGTATTAGTGCACAAACATTCGGTGACAAGAGCGTCTAATATCGTCGTTGCAATTAATTACACATCCATTTCACATATTTCTGATTACGATCCTATCTGAATAATTCGATCATCGATTTACGCAGCGCATTTACGTAGTCTATCAATTACTACTTGTCAAATATCTGGTTGAGTTGTATCCGAGTGTCCCTCATATTAATTAGGATTGCCAACAAGATTTATGACATCAAACTTGCAACCTATTGTGACAGAATCATTAGTCGTTTAGAGCCGCACAACTACTTCACTAATATATTCGGTGTTTTGTCCACGGATAGGTATTTGGGTCGGTCAACGCTATTAAATAACATTATTACATAATCTTGTATTAATGTTTCAAAACTCCAAAAATGGTTAATATTTACATTCTTTAGAATATTATTCACGCACTTTGAAACTTTTGGTCCATAATATCGGTTGCAGAATTACTTAAATAATGATTTTTATCAGCTTCAAATCATTAATGGTCTGCTATAAGGTACTGATCTATCCTTATTTACACTGAGAAGTCTAGAAGATGTAACATCGCGCTGAACAAATGCGGATTATTGGATAAAGATATACATTATAAACAGGCATTATCCATCCTTACACAATATTAACCACCGTCCGATTTACGATTCTAAATAAACAATGAGAAACTGTAGATAGTTCTTGGGCGCAAGTCGCGACGGCATTAGCATCTTAACCAATATTTAGCACCATCCCGGTCTGTTTCGGTGCATTTAAGGCGAAAATTCGCCTTGTAAATGATAATTGCCAGCGATTCCGTGGAGATTGCATTCAACTAGGCCCCCATAGATATTCTACGCCGATAAATTATTATCATTGGCACCGAGCCAGAATACTAGCAAGTCATAGAACGCGTTCTAGGAAAACTTTATTATTTCCTGTAAGCAAACCTGCTACACTTCGCGATTTATTCGTCCTAACTCTCACAAATAATTATACAGTAAATGTGTACTGTCGTGACAGTTTTTGAATAAAAATATATGAACCATATTTCAAGCTACTATGTCTATATAATAAAAAGATACGTAAGTTAATTTCCTTATAGGGATTCAAATCTTTCACAGATCGTACTTTTCACCTTTCATGATGACGGCCTCCCACGTAGAATGCGCGGAAGGTTCAATCCAAATAGGCGCTTGGTACAAAAAGTATATTCTCAGATTAAGTCCTCGACGCTTCCAGCGAATATACACGTATGTATAATGACTCCGGTACCTAGATCCCACCTACGTGGACGTGGGAGCTGTCGCGATGATGCATCGATCGCGCGCGCATACCATCAGATTGCCAACTCCGTCGGAATCTATCTACGAAGGTCCTTAACTAACTTTTTGTTGGTGCACTTAGAATGATACATGTGACGCTAATGCACGTAAAAACAGAGCTAGTTAAGAGAGAGGAGCGATCATATGTTTCTGAGTCGGCGAATCCTTTACTAGCGTGAGCTATTGTAGCAATTCTCGTTCTTATGTTTATAGCTATATGTAGGAAAATCGAAGAGCAATAGTAAGGGGTACTTAGTGTAAGTTGCTTCATTACTGAGAAGGGATGTTTATTGACCGCCCGTGGGAAACAATTTACCTAATAACACCCGGTGCACTTAATGGAGGCTAAAAGTTTATTCAGCTAAATATAAATGACCATTTGGGATTGATATCTTTAATATCTTTGTATAATATTTCGGTCTGTATGTATTTCACTTCTAAAAAGATTCCAGAATGGTTTAGATTCATAATCAATATTTGTTTGTTTGTATATTTATCTTTTATGGGCTCTGAAAAGGTAGCAGAGAGAGTGCTGATGTCTTAGGCAACTTTGTTGAGAATTTTCTGAAATTTTTGAATTATATTGATCTGATACATGGTTGATGAGTTAATTTTTTACCAATCGATGGAACAAGATCTACCCATATACATAAGTATAGATAGAACAGTACTTCAATAAACAGAATTTTATTTTTATAATTCTTTATTGAACCTTAAAAATTAAAGGAACAAAAGGCGGACTTAATGCTAAAAGCATTTTCTGCCACTCAACCTTAGCGCAGTAGGGAGATGAAGAAGGCGGTTCACAAGAGTGAAATTACTTAACTAAGAATATAAATACAAAGTACAAGAAGCATAAGTCACTATGATTAATAATATATTATGAATACATACTAATACACAAATACGTTACATATAACTAGATATATATAAATATATATAAATATACAAAGGTAATAGATACAAAAAAAAAATTAAAGTGAGGATGATGACGTCACCTGTGATCCCTATTTACAATTATGCACTAAAGATAAGTAATAAGCCAGAATTTGTTTTTTAAAATGATATTTAGTAGAGGTCTTCCTAAGTTCGAGGGGAAGAGCGTTCCAAAGTCGGATGGCCTGAGCAGCAAATGAGAAATGCAGGAAACCAGTACGGTGCGGTGGAACGGAAAGAGCAAGAGTTTCAGAAGAACGAAGCTGCCGGTCATGAGTGTCGCACCGAAATATAAATTTTCGTTTTAAATAGTCAGGTGTGAATTTATCAAATAAAATTGAATAAAGTGTGCAGAGTATCCTCAGTTGCCTTCGCTGACGAATTGGAAGCCATTTCAGCTGAGCGCGATAAGAGGAGACGTGGTCAAACTTTCGAAGTAATTGTAATAAATTCTTCTGTAATTGAAATAGTCTACGGTTAGCGAATGCATGGTATGTTTGCTTTGAACATATAACTTCGCTTTCTTAGTTAGTGGCGAGTTTCGTAACTACTGTGCTTAACCTTAATATGTGTGCTTTGACTCGAGTTTAATTTGCGCTTATTAAGTTTTCATTACATCTATTTTACTTTTTTTTTCATTTGTTCAACACTGTTAATCTACTACTTTACATAAAACCTGTAGATTGTTTTTTCATAATGTAATCAAATTTAAATTATGTTCTTGTTTAAAAAAGAACGATGAGTTATTTGCAATCGTGATTAGATATGTAGATATCTCGGGTTTCAAATGCGCATGCGCCGTTTCGGGGTCACTCATCAGAGTATTTCGAGTTACTTTTATGTGGTTACCATGTACGCCATTGTTGCCAGATTTGTGATTTATAACATTGTCTTCGAAAACGACAAGGTCATTAATCCATTCGGTGTTGTGCAATCATATCGACTTTAACATCTCGATAATTACGTTGTAATTGAAATTGATTTGTGCTATTGAACTATCAAATTCAAATGCTTAATCACAAACAATTGATATAAATTCAATGCACATGATTACTCACTACAAAGTTTCAGCCTACATATTGTCCGTTTTAGAAATAGCTAAATTGATTTCTTTTAAAATTTGCGTTTTAAATTTTGTATATTATGTTTGGTCCGCAATGCAGCTATCGGGTCGTCAATAGAAACTTTCATCCATATAAAGTCTTCCTAATATTCAAGAGTAATTTGAATTTAAAATTTGTTCGTAATGGTTCTCGTATAGCTTGGTGTATTTTTAAATACGTGATACGCTTTGATAATGCCCAGAGCGCGCTTTCCTTTCGTTATGTTGATACTTTCTTGGTTCTTTGTTGATGTTTTCCTGATTCTTTGTTTCGTAATTTCACGAGATTGTTCGTATTCAGAGTTATTGTATGTAATCTTCTGTATAATGCACGCCGTCCGCCTTCATTTCTTACAACCGTAATTGCTGTTACGGCATCTACAAATTTTCGTAATTTTCACGTAAATTTGAAGTTTGATTACTTCAGAGTAAACAAATTCCTCGTTAACCTTTACGTGAGCCTTGTTAGGTTCACGATCATATATCTATGTTGCTTGTGTTATAATTATTATCATAATTTTTAATGATGTTATAAATACGTGTTCTTCTTGTTTCAGGTAAGGAAGCAATGATTTAGCAGTTTTAAGATGTATTATATTGGTAAGTTGCAGCTTCAAAAATCAATTAAAATAGAGAGTAGATATTTTACGACTATTGTGCTATGAGGTAAATAGCAATTAGTAGATTTTAGATAATCGCGGCTATTAGTTACCCGTTTCTATATTGTTTAATATGAGTGTCGCTTGTGCAACGAGTTTCAAAATTTTTCCGTTGCTCCGTATGCTACCTTTTAGTGGTTTTCGGAGCGTGGCGGATAATAGGCAACCTTAGATTGCGCCCGAGTCCTTCGCTCGTGGTGCGAGGAAAGCTGCATATTTTAATAGCGAATTTCGTAATTTGGAGCAATTGCTCCGAGCGGTCGACCATTATCTGATTTGTGTTGGCGGCAATTATTTTGAAGGTGAAGTATTATTTGCGCCAGATATGTGTATTTTACGGTTAGTAGATATCTTTAGCGTCACGACAAACGTCTCGCCTCTGTATTATTCACGAGTGCAGCCGCCAGTGAGAACTGCCTGCCCATTGTTCAACTAGCCCAACACATCGCGACAATCTTGCTACACGTCTAATAAAGGTTTTCATGCATTGTTTTCTCCACTATAATTTTCACAGATGTTACTTTGGTTTAATTGCCATGTCGATCCGCGACCGGTCCTCCTTATTTTAATCTCCGCGCTGATAACATGGACATCACGAATTTTAAGCCGGATGCGCATTTTTTGTTGACGGACATACGAGCTGATGACGCAATCGGGGTATTTTGTATTATTATCACGTCAAGCTGAATTTGATTCGAGAGAACAACAGTACGATGTTTTCGATCGATTTGCATTAGATATGTAAACATGTTGACAGTGTGTCGGGCACGTTTACTATAACAATATGACATGTCTATCGGTATTATGGTACATATTTTTGAGTTTGGAGTGAATTGGAGCGAGGCCGAGCATAAGCCGAGTGGCTGTGCTGATGTCATTCTATTCTTAATAGAATTAAGGTGTGTGTCTTATAATCGTTTCGTTCGTGTGCGACGCGGAAACATAACTTTGGAATATAACGTCGGTTATTTTCTGATTCATTGGTTTAATTCAAGGCAAGATGATGTGACTGCAGAATGAGACTGCATAGCGGGTTTGTAGAAGGTTGAATGTCGCGCAGGTGAACGTTGTATCATCGCTGTCACGAAGTACTGGGGAATGTCACATACCTTTATTTGTAATGAAATAATATCTTTGTTTGGTATTATTGCATGGGTTGGAATTTTAAATACTAAAAAATAAATAATAATGAATGAACTTTAAATGGCGAGTTTGAATCCGTTTCTTGATTTTATTTAGTCGTATAAGATATAATATATCTGTGCGGACAATAGCCAGTATTTTACTTAAGACACGGACTATTATGTTTGGTAAGATTGTAATCAAGCTTTATTGTGTTGATATTGCTTTTAAAGCAGTTAATTTGCCTCGCTGGTCTTGGGATACCTCCACGAAAATATCTCACGAGTTTCCAACATCCGTGATTATAATTGATGTTTGTGTCGTTTTCACACGATTTACGATTGCCGGAACGCGTTCTAACAGAAGACACCATTTACACAAATTGTTTGCTTCCTCGAACGTTTTGAGATTTAGCGCCATAACAAATTTTACTTTATTTGTGACATTATCATTCATTGTACATAACATCTGTGCATGTGTATGCATTGCTCTGTGTGTGTTTCAAATATTTAAGATACCTGTTTGTTTAAAGTGGCTGGTTTTAATTTGAGTTTATTTTTGCTCTCGATTTTATAACACTCCTTTTCAACTAACGTCTAAGCTTTCAAACTTTACTTAAACTATATAACCAACGAAATTCGAATTACGCATTTAACTTCGATAGATAAATTTGTTTACTAAACCAGGATGATGATTCGTGTATTTCACTAAAACACTTGAAAAACGGTCTATAATGATTAATTAGCACTAGTTTCGAATATAAGTTCAGTTGTCACGTTTAGTGCGAGAAAAATAATACTTCTCCAGTCATATTAGTTAACAAACTCGTTGATGTAACACAGAATTACAATAATTTAACTGCATTAAATTTGATTATATACGCATACCTCTGCGCAGTTTCGTATGATTACTGTAATCAATAATATACAATGATTATAATTTATTGTCAGCTCACGATATTCACATCTGTGTTATGTCATTTATGTCACTAAATGCTAACAACACACATCAAACATTACATGTTATGCTCTCGTTAGATTTTCTTGCACATATCTTACGATATAACACGATTTTAGTATGTAAATGCTTTTGACTATCGGCTGTTTGTCGATTTCAAACTAGTTTAGAATCAACTCGTCGGGTACGTGACGTAACCTCTAATTTACAATTACGCGCCTCTTTAGTCAATGAACGTTGAATAGAAATAAAAACCTTTACGAATCAGTAATCTTATCACGTGCCTGAATACATTTGAGGGAATCCCGTTACGCGGATGTTGAGATTGCAATTAGATTTATTTAAATGTAATCGATGTATTTCCCTCGTTATTCATGACAATGAGAATTAACCATTTATTATTCTATACATAAGTTTATTGATTTTATTGTCAGTCATTGAGGTACTTGTTAGTTTGATGATAAACCATATTTTTTTGATTGCTTACAGTTCGGTTTAATATTAATATTTAATGAGATTTTACCGCTCTACTGCAGCGTTCGATTCTAATAACCTGTCCTCTACCTCGAATGCCGTAGTATCTTTGAAAACCGGTGTCGGCAAGTTTCAATTAAAATAGAAATTGTTTCCTAAGCGTAATCATGTATCCATTAATGGAACACACGTTATTTTAAGTCCTATAGAGGACGAAAGATTATATTTCGCTGACGAATCTTAACGTTTTAATATTAGATATTACGAAATATCTGAATACATTTATCCGAATTAATCATTGACGTATCCGATGTGTGTAGGGGTATTATTGTGGGTAAGTAGTCATTGTTTTATGACGGTTGATATATTACTGCGTGGGTTCGCGAATTCAAAGAAACAAACCTCGATTCAGCTTTGTAAACGTCGTTGTTCTAAAATTAATTTAATTCATGACTGTTATACGACACACGTACGACACTTACAGTGGAATTACACAACAATCCTTTGGACCGCGCACTTTTGTTTGTATTTTCTCACAGGTGTTTCTCTACACTCGAATGTCATTGAGTCTTATGCCGAAGGCTAGCTCTGTGAAACTTTAAGTTTAATATTTATGTCGCGATATACACCGCATTGTCTCTGAAGTGGATTCGGCTTGCTAGCGGCCGTTGTCGGCGTCCAATCGAACCCGTGAGATCTGGGTCGGGGACCCGGCTGGACTTTTGTATTTTGTCCTCCGCATGCAATATAACCCTAACGTCCCCTAGTCGTATTCAGGCTTTATCGCGCCCATTCGAAACACGCACTAAAATCTATTATCGAGCGTTGTAAACAAACAATCTTACATTTACTGATAACGGCTGAGGCTGCGGCTGCGAGTAACACTTCGGGATCGTGTTCGATTAGATGCACATGTCACTGCACTACAGTTTTTTTTTTATTAACACCAACGTTCGATCACTGGCACATGCTGGGAACGACTGGGAGTCGGCTCGTGGTCGTCGCGGGCGGTGGAATGTCTTCTGTCCCGAGGGTCACTGGCGAGTGGTGGGGTGCACGTGTGATCGGCAGGTCGAGCCGCGCATGAGTGGCGGCGGTGGTAGGGGCGCGAGCGTAAATACGGCTCGGCAAGCGCGTGCGCACCTCACGCACACAGATACACCCGTACGCCGCTCACCTCTACATTCACATCACGCACACCACGCCGATCGTGTGTCATTGAGGTAATAATTGTCGCGATTGTGAAGACACTTCGCTATTAACGATTTGTCTTTTTTACTTGTTTTTTGCGCGTGAATTTACCTGGGAACCGAAAGGTAATGGAATTCCCTTTTACGTCACAGATAGATGTAGATTGTTCGTAACCTAGTGGGTGATAGCGGAACTAATTTTATAATTATTGTTAGGAATTAAAGTTTTATATAATTACTGTATGTACTGATAGGGAGCTTCAAATGTATCAGTAGCCATCAAATATGATTATTATTAAATCATTTTCTAATTAAATGGCCGGTTATAAAAGAAAAAAACATTATTTCTCTTCTATTTTGGCCTGAAATAAAAAATATTGCAATTATAGTGTCATAAAAAAATTATAACTAAAATTAGAAAAAATAAATCACTATTATTTAATAATGTAGTATTTATTATAATGAACAGTTTTTACATAAATGTACATGTTACGCCATCTAGTATCGCATAGATGCGATTTTTATGTAGTAATATTACATAAGTGAATATTATTGAATTTTGTAGTGAAATTCGCATATTATTATATCCATGATAAAAAGAAACGATTTATTACATAACAAAGCAGTAAGGAAAAGTATTAGAGTTTAAATATATAATACATTCTATGTTTTACGTGTAAATAGCGTAGAAATAAATATTTCGGACTTTTTTTTAAATCTTTTACACTGTATTACTAAACCTTCGGCGATGCTGACCATTTATGGCTTACTATTAGATGGATCTACCATATTATCAGATAATATGTAAAATATATTGGAGATTAAAGTTAATAATAACCTAAATAAACTTAAAGATTTTCCGTGGATTTCAGAAAAAAGGAATACTTTAAGAATAAATTCAAAAAGATTTGTCTTGAATTACCATTACCATATGTAGGAAGTATGAGCTTCTAATGTTAAAGATTACTACACAGATGTAACCAACAATATCTTTATATAAATAATTATTTATTTGTGTGTATGTCACTGAATTGAACGGTTGAATAGATTTTTACCAAATTTCGTGTAGATTTTTCTAGATTTAGACGCAAAATTAAAACCGAAAAAAATTGTTTTTTATAACTTACCTCATAACCACTGCTAATATATTTTTTAAATTGATATTATGACTTGTTTGAAACCCGCCACCAATATATTTTTATAAATGATATTATAACTTGAATTTTTTTTTCCAGCGGTGAAATTCGGCCGCATGTCCAAGAAGCAACGTGAGAAAGTGGAGAGTGAAGTTCGTCTCTATCAGGCTCAAATACGGGCTCAGACTGACGCCGCACCAGATTCTGTATACGACACCCAACAACAGACGCCAAGTTCAAGCGATCAATTCCATGGTCATTATAACGGGTAAGCGCCATCTGTTATTAACATAAGGAACTAATCAGCTGGCGTAGCTTTTTGTATTGTATTTTTTTATGACATTAACATCGTAAAGGTTTTACTATAACGGTAAATACGGCTGTAATAAATATAATGGAAGTAAACAGGTCTAGACTTTGGTAAAGTCTTTATTTATTTACAAATGAAAGGAATTTTAAACATATACTACTACTTACGTTGTGTATTCTGTAAAAACAACAAAGACCTTTTCACGACGTACTGATAACCTAAATTTTAGTAGAAAATCAAAACAATCAAGTAAGAAACCAAAATTATCACCGATATGTTACTAAGAGAAAAGAGAGAGAGAGAGAGAAAAAGTACTAGCTCTCAAAAACAAACACATCACATTAGTAACCATTTATATTTTTTTCCTTGGCTTTTTTCTTCCGGCACACTTAGCACTAGCTTAAATAAACTAAGTATGTGTTATGTTTTATAAAGCTGATAATAAGATAGGTTTTGTCTATCGAAACATTAGGTATTTATAGAGGATTAGAGCTGATTACTAGATCACTAAATTAAAATAGCTATATATTAATGTGTTTTATAAATTAGGTAGAATGTTATTCAAATTGTTATTTGTATTACTTTTTGACTTTCGATAAATGAGCTGTAAGTTCCTAAGACGAAAGAAATATTTTGAATTTAGAATGCATTTAATCTGATCGCAATTACAAAGCCATCTTGTATCCATTTGACTTTTTCTCCGTACATTCTCCCGTTAGACGCATAGAAGTCGAACCCTCACCGTTGCATTCACATAATTCATTGCATTCAGACATTTATTTGTGTCAGTGATGTATCAGACGCAGCGATTACGGTAACGGCCTGCGACAACCTCGAATGAGTAACGGTAAATGTAAATAGCGCCACCTAGTATTGAGTAGCGGTACCACCGCTTCACGTAATTGACAGCAGGTGGCACTGTTATTAGATGCGCAACAAATTCCGTAAAGATAAATTTCATAGCCAGAGAAGTGTATTACAAGCTATTGTTTTCTAAATGAATCTTATTTGCTTAAAATACGTGGTTATATAATAAAACCTAAGGTAAAATGCGATGACGACATTGAAAACTAACTCTAAATAGACTAATTAATCTCAAAGCCCTTATTTTTAGTGTTCTTGTAAATTATTTAATTTCAAACAAATCCTTGATTCAAATTCAAATCATTTTCAATTGCTTTCTATGTCTGCGCCTTATTTTACGTTAACCCACTATATTCTTATCACTTTGTTTTCTCACGAATATTATTGTAAATTTCTTAATTTATGTTGATGTCAATATTACATGTTACTAACAAAAGATTTGTAAGAATTGTGCTGTATATTTTTATTGATATATTTTCTCTCTGAAAAGGTTTTACTTAAAGATCCCAATACACGGGCGCTAGCCAAATGTACTAGTGATAAAGTTATTTAGTTAATATTTAAAACCTTGCGCAATCTTCGACAAGTATTAAGTAGGTGCGGGAATTTTGAGATGTTTTAATTGTTATTCAACTTCAGTATTATACTAGTGGACGACAAAACTATTGGAATGCGGGCAGTTTGAAACTGACACTGTGTTATTATTGATTTTTTACACATGATTATGTCTCCTTGTAAGAGTAAAATTTAAACTTTTGTGCCTTAACCAAGGTGCAGTTATTGAGTATAACCGCTTTTTGTAAGATGTACGTGAGTGAATGTCTATCCGCCTTATTACAAAATAAGTTCTAAACTACGACTATCAAGTATAGGTTTATCTTTCATACTATATTTTAAGCCAAGGTTTATTTTACTTGGTCTAATAGAAGTTTAAACC
>DWJN01001041.1:0-19771 GCA_018248895.1 Carystus phorcus
GTTGTTAATTAGTTTAAAAATAATATTTTAACATTTCCAAATTTCAATGCCTTTATTTCTTTGCGTATACAATTATGTAGCAATATAAATACTACGAAAGGTCAGGGATTACATATGCTGAATTACCTTCCCGGTAACTCTGTCATTGTATACGGGTATGCGACCCCGGCCCCCCGAGCTACTACTGGCTTATACCCAGTCTTCCAAGCTAGTAGTATCCTTTAACTCCTCTACCCTTTCCTATATCCATTATTTTCCTCGTCCTGTCCCGGCCCTCCCCATTACTCCTTGTCCCATCCTTATCCCCACAACAATAGCATTCCCAAGGAGGGTTAGTGTCTGGTAGGCGGCCGACTGTAAAATATCCTTAGCCAAAACTATTGTATATACGACAATTCACTGCGATTATAAAAAAAAGAGGAAAAGTTTAAACCTCGTACCTATTTTCTCCTTGCCTATTTATGTATAGACAAATATAGCAAAGTAAGAATCTATCCTTTACAATCGCAAAGGGTGGGAATTAACCCCTAAGACGGAAGCGCCCCAAGTTACTAGACCGTTTAATCTGTGCTTGTAAGGCTAAACCTTAGTTAAATGCTAGGGGAGGTTAAGGGAAGGTTTGCTGTGGGGTGAACGAGGCTTCTTGTCATTTCTTACCCTTTGACATGTACATATGTAATTTAAATAGGGTTGCAACCTCGTTTTTTACATGTTACACGAATTTTATGATACTTGGAAATTGGTCACATTTTATGAGACCCTTTCTTTCCTAGTTCAAAGTTCGCCTTAGATTATAGTAGATTTTTTAATGTGACGTCACGAAATGTTGGACCCCTCCCAACTCCACGTCACACGATGTTTGAATGTGAAAAAATTATCGACCCCCTCACTACACCTTAACTCTCTCTCAGTCGTTCACTCTTGACAGAGTGGTCGTGGTTGAATGTAGAATCTCTCTGAATACTGCAGCCCACGCGATGCGCCTTCACTTTTTGCGATCTTCAGATTGGACTAAAGACTACAAATGATAGTGTCGCTGTTTTTATAATGTCTGTCCAACGCGTAGGAGAACTACCACGCCACCTGTTGCCTTCTACTTGCCCTTGGCTTGAAAGGTATCTTTGGTAAGATAAACCGTATTTAACATATAAATTGTTGTAAGCTTATTCGGGCACCTGTATCCAGGGATTTAGTAGGGCAAATTTAAATCGTCTAAAGTATGTGTTAGTTGTGTTTTTCATTCTACGTTTGGAAAATATTAACTATATCCTGTATCATTGCTTTTATTTCAGTTAGTATTTGAAATAGATGATGAAATATCAGTTTCAAAATATTGAAAAACAGAACCGAAGTTTTATTTAGTAGACAACCCTTAATAATTCTAAGCAATATTCTTTTAACCCCTGACGCAGGGGTGTTATAAGTTCAACATGTCTATGTGCTTGTATGTCAGTTTGTGGCTTCGTAGCTCCAGAACTGTTGAACTGATGTTGATTTAGGTTTTTTTGTTTGAAAACTGATACATGTGAGGTGATTGGAGTTTTATTTGTGGTTAAAAGACTTTACAATTTTGTATGTCAGTAGATCTTACACTCTCTTCTTCTTTGACACGAATTACACTACAGTCTTCTTACACTAATTCTTATACATAGCCAGAACTAAATTTTCTTCTTGACAGAGAGTATACTATACTTAAGTTCTTGGTATTCCTAATGACGTCAGTAATAAATTACCATCGAGTGCTTTATCTGCTCGTTTATCACATTTACATAAAAATATTGTAGTACAAAGAATTCGTGTCATTAATTTCATATATCTGATACTCAATATCACATATTTAATCTGCTACCACGAAGCAATTTCCTAAAATCTTACTTAAGCTGCTTAATTTATCAATCAATAACTCCTTCACTTTGCTTCGGAAAACAAAAGCCTTAAATTTACGAGCAGTATCGATGTGTTATAATTGGATAGTAAAAATAGAAGTTTGTTTTATTTTTAATAAACATTTGAGAAATGAGCAGACGTACTAAATGAATGGTTGCCGTCAGACATGGATAGAGATGGTAATGGAATAGCCACTCCCAGGGGGCTACTGACCACCATGGACTGTTTGCCTTTTCATGCTTCGGGCGATGAAAAAGAAAAGTCAGCAACACGAAAAGCATCAACAAAAAGGCCAGCCAAGATAGAATAGAAAGTACTGGATATCAACATAACTAGACTTGTGCTTCTTCAAGTAAAATTGTGACTAGGCTACCTAAGATGGTTACAGTTTATTAGTTAGTTGGTGATCGCATTTTAAGTAAAGTTCTGGTTGTAAAATATGAAACTTTTGGAAACAATCTAACCATTTCTTTATTTTACTATAGGTATATGCATATATGTATTTATCATTTTGTTCCCGAAAAAAAAATATGAAAACGTCATTACATCATTTGTACGTGTCTTTGTCAATTTAAATTCAACATATTGGCAAAGTAAAAAATAACATGTTATTGTTAACAATTTACATAATAATTTTGTTATAAAACTACGACGATATTATTGTGTCAGCTTTTATGGTCAAAGTACAGCTGTAAACTCCGTTATGGCGTATTAGGTATGTGACGTCATTTGGTGATTACGTCTAAAATGAAACGAAATGAAAAGTGAAAAATATGAATAGACTTTATTATTAAAAAAAAGAACCTAATCCTAATAATATTATATACCATCACATAGTGGTTGAGAGGTTATGGGTAGAATATGGTATACTAATGGCATAGTTTATCGGTTAGAACTTCTCTCGTAGTTTCATGGGTTAGAATGGAAAGCACATAGACTATTCATTATCCCGTTTGTAGTTACGGTTCCCTTGGGGTAATTGTGGACGGGTGGTAGTTCATGGCACAGGTATCATACTCGGCATACCAGTGTATATTCAATATTAATAATTAAAATTATTTCCATATTTATGACACTTCGGAGAAACGGTAGTACTAATCTACATATATTAAATTAATATTTGTTTATTTGTGAATTCTGGAATGATAGGTAATAGAGCATTGATGTCTTTAGCAACGTAGTTTATAATTCTCTGAAAAAAGTTTTGGTATCAAAATTACTGGTAGGACCCTTGGCCTATGAGTTACAGTGGAAAAAGTTGATTCTTTGCTGATCGATCGGACTAGATCTATCCTTACATATACCTTCGCACTTCAATAAACCGAATCAAAACTATAATGTTCTTAAATATGCCGACTGTTCATTAAATTTGAATTTTTAATTTCGTATCAACGCGTTAAAGTTCTATACTGATTAATTTTAGTTTAAGAATAAATAATACCATCACTAAGGTTTTATTCCTGTGCAACCAGTGAACGGTAATTGTTGAAACCAAAACGGTTGATGACTGGTTGTTAAGTCATGTTGCCGGTCACAATGCGGAATAGCGACCATTTATAACCATTTAGCAATATAATATTATTATATG
The DNA here is from genome assembly GCA_018248895.1 of Carystus phorcus. Lineage (NCBI taxonomy): Eukaryota > Metazoa > Arthropoda > Insecta > Lepidoptera > Hesperiidae > Carystus > Carystus phorcus. The sequence goes on from DWJN01001041.1 coordinate 3,476, forward strand.
TGACTATTGTGCATACTAGATATTTATGGTTGTACCCAAAGTGTGTCAAGGGAAATCTATTACTAAGACAACTGTCCGTCCGTGTGTCACAGAGCTTTATCTCTAGAACTGCAATAAGTAGACGCTTAACATGTAATGAGATCTTAAGAAACGTGTTTTTTCGCGTAAATGTATGATGGTACGAAACCGATCAATTGAGAGTCCGGCGCAAATTTGGGCATATTTTTTGTTTAAATGTGTTTGTATAAAGTTGATCCGGTAGAATGTTTAATTCATCCGAATTATGTCCAATTCAAGTTGAATTGCAACTTTCACTCTCGCCACATCCGGATCAAGTGTCGGACAAGTTTACGTAAATTAAAAATGCATTCCGACGTACTTTTGATAGATTAGTGCGGGTCGAACATGTGTCGAATTAAATGCACTTTCTCGCATGTTCAGCTTTTTTGGAAGTTTCCATACAGTGAATTAGTTGTGGGCAATCAAAACATTTATTTTACAAAAGTAAAGTTTAAAAAAGTAGAATTAATAATTAATTATCTGTTGTTGTTTTTCTATGTAATCTCATTGGTTTTAAGCAATGAGAAGTAATGATCAGTAGTACTTTACGAATCTCTATTTTTTTTTGTTAGTCTACGGAAGAATACTTCAGAATACATAAAGCAATTACCTCTGAGTTTTTTTGTTATTTTCGCAAATAAAGAAATTTCACAAAGCGCCAGATTACGACCATACCTTCTTCATGCCAAATCTTGGGAATTTCCATTGATCAAAGGGTTTTGTTCTCATAACAATATAATTATCCAACTTTAATCTCCACAGACCCTATTTATATTTTTGAAGTGTTTCCAATTAAAACAACGGTAAAAAAAATGAACAGTTTCTTGACAGCTGAGAGTAAAAGTACGACTGTTGACTGTTGTTATCCAAGTTATTCTTTACATTTTAGTTAACAAAGCAACTTTATATAAATTTGATTATACAGTGACATCTTAGTACGTGTTTACTTAAACACTGCCATTAGTGAGAGTTAGATGCACTGTATAAAAGTTCTACCTCTACTATGATATTATTTATCCTATTAATTGACGACCCTGTAACCCAGTTGAGACGGTGAGGCTGGAGCCCCGGATTCTACACCTGACCCGGGAAAACAGATTTAACAGAAATAATAAATAACACTATACACTTGGGTGTTATGTACCTAGAAGACAAAAAGACAAGGAAACACCCAGACCGAGCAGAAAAAACACATCATCAATTATTCTGCCTCGCTAGGAATCGAATCCCGAACGGTCCGGCATTGTGACAATTGCGCCACACGCCACAAATATCTTTTACCTGTGATAAATCGCATTTGTATTTGTTTACAAGTAGTGTTTTTAGTTTATTTATATAAAGGAGGAGTCAAGTACTCGACTTGCATATACAATAGTGTATTATTTTCATTTACAGCTCATAAGATGATAGCGGCGGTGAATGACTTCCTCGATGACTTGCGGTGAGTCGGCATTGGATGTAAATAACATCTATATTAAACAAACATATCTGCTATATAATTGTATCGCATGATTCAGTTTGTAATACCTGCTAACTAACCTGTACAATTGACTATAATAATTATGCTTTGGGTTGACAATTAATGTTATATATTAATTTTACTAACTTGGCCCCTTTGATGTTGTTATACAAAGGTTGTTTTTAAAAAACATAATCGTTATGTTTAGAAATTAAGGACAGACAAGCACACGGCTCATAACAGTAGTTATACGGCTTTGCTCGCGGATGATACTAGGACCTGTGACATAATTGTAGCCTACAGATTTTAATTACTTTTTAACTCCTAAAAGTCGTTATTGTGGCGTAAATATAACAGTTGGAACTTTTAGCTAAAAAAAATTAAGTTCTACAACTTTTCTATACTTTGGGCGATAGTGACCACGTATCACCAGGTGGATTGTCGGTTAGTTTGTCCATTGTTAATATAAAAAAAATGGAATAAATGTTGTACTTGTAGGCTAATAATTATATTCCAGTACTAACTTAACTGTCCCGAAGATGTGTAGACATCACATGTTTAATTTTTTTTACCTTTTTTATACTTGTCTAAAGCAATAATTAAGACATGTATATTGTAATGTAATAGAACCATGTTGTTGGAGTGTATAAATTGTTTTTTATTATTTATTATTATTGTACCATAAAAGTATTAGCTAATCGCTGAGTCAACTTTGCTATCAGACAGCCGAAATCGTATCCTTAGTCATTCAATACTCAGAATTATTGGGTCTGTTAAATACTTGGACAGTTAACAGGATTTTAAAGATCGGTCGGGGGCCAGGTCATTCGTTATTAACACAGTAGGTTTCCGTGGTCGGAAAATTTTTAACTGAAAGCGATCTTGCATTGATTTTATAAGGCAGATATTCACTTCATCTCGCGTATGTTATAATAGTCACTCATTCAGCAATCTGAATATGTATTGATACAAAGTACAGCTTTGTATCCAGATTGCTATATTGTCACGTTTTTGGAAGTAAGTCCATAGTTCAAAGCTTTCTAGTGTCTTGAGGTGTCTGGAGGTTCATCTGCGGGTTGTTGGTGAAACCAACTCGGATTTTGAAATACCGTATCTGTCTTTTAAATGAATCAGCAATGTAAATAACTGGTGTACCCGTATGACATCTAGACCTTCATTATCGCAGCGAAAAACTATAAATACATCAGTGAATTGGTCCTCGAGAAAGTCTTAATCTTATCGCCGACGGCAATGCGGTTAATTGTTGCTGCATTGTTTTATGATACCTAGGATACTTCACATAACTGATTGCATAATGATATTATCTTTTTATTGTGCGGAATAAAAATCTGAAAATTTCCGTTTTATCGAACTTAACTGGTTAATTGAAAGTACCAGAAATAAAACAGTAACGGGTTGATGTTTGGATTTTTTTTTTAATTTTAATGTTGATACTTTGTTGGTTATAACGTTATACATGTTGAAATATTTTGTTAATTCTTGTCTGTGTGTTGTCTCCGGACATTACGCGGGAACTATTGATAAAATTAAGTTGACACTTAGCATAGTTGTAACCTTTAGTATGGCTGTAGACCTAAAATACATTTCATTATCATAAACGCATCTGTTTTAACGCGATAAGAGGTATAGATTTACACAGAGGTTCTATAAAAAGAATTGATATCTAAGCTGCTTCTTTGTAAATTTGGATGTAAATGTTTCTTATAAAAAATGTGTCTTAAATGGACAAATTGCAGTAGAAACTTATTCACGTATGCCTAAAATAAACGAATAGCAATATATTTTATAAACGGGTAAAAACGTTTATTTTTATAAAAGCGAAGTAAGGGCGGGTAACTAGCAAAAGCATTATACAAAAATCTTTTAATAGCATCATCAGCATTCACTTACTACAAAATCCAACCTCATCATCCGTAAATTGGATTCAATTATCCATTGTTAGGATTTTAGTATTCACTGTATGTTAAAGTATGGCAAGGCTATGTAAATAGTGTAACCTTGAGGTTTCGTGTGTCGTACTGTCCGTACCCAATTGCGTTATAAGAGTCCTCTAAAAAAACTTCAGCAAAAGATAAAAGATAAAGTAAAATTATAATACTCATGTTTTACAATTGATAAAATCAGACAGGTTTAGAAGGTATATTATTCGAATAATAAATTAAAAGTAAAAACTTTTTAAAAAACAAGCATTTATTTAAATGCCCTAAAAAGAATTAAATAAACTTTTACAACTTTTACCATCAACAATAACGTTATTACACAATTTACATGAATATAAAATCTTGTCCTGTAAATTTCACCTAAATCGGTTGAAGGCATCTGCTTCAAAATTGAGTTTTAAAAAAAAGAATGATTTTAATTGGTACACTGCAAGTAAATCGCATTGACAACCTCACACTTTTTTGAAGTTGGTTAAATATTCACAGAATTGTATTTATATCAAGTCAGTGGCTCCAGTGTTTGTTCTAGAATGTAGGCTAGCCTACAAAATCAAAAGAGTAACGTCGTAAATATTAAATAATATGTTTACAGCCACCGTTACACTGTTTTACATAATTTACACCATCCATCATCTCACGATCAGCTAATAGGTGCTAATTTTGCTTCAAGTTTCCACTACACTAGTTTAGTCGTGTTTGAGATAGTGTCATTTGTCGTTGTTATAAAAATGTGAATTGTTTTACAATCGAAGTGAAAATAATGTTCTATATTTGAATTTTAATTTCGGTACACTTAGTGTATATCGAATCGTTAAAATTATTACTGGACAGTGTTTACTTTCATAAAGATAGACACTTTTGTCGTTTGTGTAAAATTACGTCATTTTACAAGAATTTAGTGTAATTGAACGTAGTGCCATTTTCAAATTAATTTCAGGAATCGTTTCCATTTTTAAATTTTGTAACCAGTAAAGGAATATTCCTACTGTTTTGATAGAATTCGTAGTTTATGGCAAGGAGCTTGGAGGAATTAATTTTACTTCATAGATCTGCTTTGAGATATCTATTTGCTAGAGAATCTAATCTATTGGCGTTGGGAAAAAAACCAGTGAATAATAAAATAGCTAACTTTATTAAGACGCACCAAGAGAACGACGTTTGGACAACGTTTTTGGATACATTAAACGAAGATTTAACAAGGAACATTAATCTTTTTCATTTTCAAGGCAAGGAGGAAAGTCATCCGTTGGAAGTGAGAAAATATCGTTTGAACTCTGCTTCGAAAAACGTGTTAATGCATTATAAAATGTTTTTTTGGTGAGCGCTGCTATTTTATTCGTTCTAGAAACATCACGGTGAATCAAAGGACTTCGAATAGCTTTGTAACAAGTTTGCAATTTTTTCTATACGTTTGTCACCATTAATATGTTTTAAACATGCACCATCTATTTTTATAAAGAGAACTTATAAGTAGGTAGGTATGTATAATTTTTTTTATGAGTGTTTTTTTTGTTTGGTTTGAGTTTTTATTTTGGTAGTCCGAATTCATCTAATAAAACTTTAAAACCTATCGTCGGCCATCATTCAGATCTTGATAATCGAAACGGAATATGCAACCATGTAGTAATCGGACCCAAAACATTTTATATGATAAACATAAGAGATTTAAATTTGTTTTTCTTTTAAAAACGTTTCTAGCGGTTGTCGAGTATCGAATACGTTTCAGCAACTCATACTGATTTGAATTGCATTGGAAATTCCCACGTCGATATCTACAATGCTAATCAAGCCGCCATTTCTCCGAGACAAAACTAACAGCTTCTCACAGGTTTCTTTTTTGCCGTGTGCGATTAAATCTTCATTATAAGCCGGATATATTAATTAATTTAAATATACCAACTTCAAAAACGCAAAAGTACGTGAAAGGTTTAGTTACAAACAAAAATTGTTTTACGTATAATTTGAAAGGAAAGATAAAATTCACTAATATTCTTGTCGGGACTATGTGGATATTCTCGATGTCTCATTTCCGTTCAATGACATAAGCATCAGTTGAAGTAGGAATCGATTTACCAAATATATACTACACAATACACTTATTATTATGCATATCTATTAATTTATTGGCATATCGTTTCATCCCTAAATTTGGTGGGATCTCAGTGCGAAAGCCATAAACAATGTTTTCACGTTTATAAACGTTCTGTTAACAGTTTAATAAAGGTTGTAATAGTTATAAACGAAAGTTTGAAAACCTTTTTTTGAACTCGGTTAAAAAGTGGCCTTTGTAATAACTTGGTTAATGACTTCGTGACTATGGCACAGATTACGTAAACTATGACGTAAACAACATGGCATCTAAAATGTCTTGTTGATAAGTTGTCACTGTGTCTCACTTTGAAATAAACTATCATTTAAACAGTTAGATAATTGGGATTTATTTGAACAGAAAAGTGAATTCGGTCAGCCAATATTTGTTAATGGATTAGCAAGTACCTAACCTAACTTAACCTTTACTCTTAATGATTTTGCAGCAAATATTACTCTCACGTTAGAGGGATGGTATATATGATCAGGTATGTGGATCGAGGGTTTTCTGATCATGTTTTCTGAAGTATATAAAGTATAAAACGGTTATTCATGATGACGACTTTGTGGCAATCCAAAGTTTTAGAATGTGTACCCTAGCGACATCTATGTTTTTTATTTCAGACGGGATTGCATAAATTAAAAACTATGTTTACACACACTGGATTGAAATACAACAATTACTTTATTGGTGATCTCGCATGCAATTTCATCAAAATCGGTATAACTGCTTAGGAGTTCAGTGACACATACGAACAGAAGAATTGTGTATATAAAAATATTAGTTTTCGAGTTGTTGATGTTTGTATTGTGGCCGCACATATCCGTACTCCATATCCATCCATACAATATTGGGAATAATAGCGATAATTTAAACTTTATACTTTTAATATAAGTTTAAAATTACGGATCTCTGAAACAAGACATAACTAATATATCAAACTTGTGAAATAGATATGTTATTGTAATCTTATCAGTTGTTCGTTTCAGTTCGAGTTTAGTTTCAAGAGCTCAGTAGTACGTACGTTCGACTGTGTTTTTGAATTTTTGTATTTTTTTTAATTCGGTGAGTCTTGATTTTATGTTTAACCAGCAATTATAATATTTATTCTCCTATATCGTGTTCTTTATATTTTTAATACAAATTATTTAATTCAATTTTTAAAAATGATTCGTTCGGTTTTTAAACTTTTTTAACAATACAGAGTTGATATAATAATGTGTAATCAGATGAAGGTCTAATCGAGTTTTTATGAAGTTACGTTTTTTACGAAATATATAAAAATTCAGTTGGTCAATAAATTTTACAATTAACATACAAATAGTAATAAAACCATTTTTCGGTGCATAAAATAAGTTGTTAAATATGAATTTGGCCGTGAATTTTGACTATACAATCGTATGTTTTTTAATAATTATGTTGGTATTTTTGGGTGACGTTCAAGTTTAGCGGTCAAGTCTTATCATTATAGTACTACCTTTTGGTTTTAATTAGATTATTAGGAATCGAGAGATTCTAGGTTAGATGATAACAATATCCTAAAACAGTTTTCTTTTTACTTTTTTTATCTCGAGTAAATGAAATACATAAGATGATGATTCACTAAATTATCAATCTACAGAGCTTGTAACTGACGTCTGTGAGATAGAGGCAGAGTTAGTTGTAATCTTAAAGTAATGTTACCGTATTTTTTGTACTTTCTGGGAATTTTGCTTTTTTTTTTATTGTGCGTATGACTAAGAACTATTAATCATGGGCATAGATACATACTAATCTTTGCTAATCTATTAAGATAATGAAAATATTTGAATGGAACGGGTTGTATCTATTGGGTTGGCAACTAAATCATTGCCGATTTCCAATAAGAAGGAAAATTCAGATTTTTTGAAAAAAATATAACTTTATTCAATTAGTAAAGACACGTATTAATCTTTATCTATACTCTATACTAATATATAAAGCAGAAGAGTTTGTTTGATTGTTTGAACGTGCTAATCTAAGGAACTACTGGACGGTTTTGAAAAATTCTTTTAGTGTTAGATAGTTCATATATAGAGGAAGGTCTACTATATAGAACATCACGCTAAGGCGAATAGGAATATTGCGAAAACGGCAAAATTTTGAGATTTTCATGTGTGCACAAAGTAAACGGTGAAAGTTACTCAAAAATCATGTATTACAAAATTGTTCCTCTCTAAAAGGTCTAAATAAAAGTCCGCAACTGCATATGTCTAGCTTTTAAGGTTAAAACACTATAACCATCTTTTTGGTTACAAAATTATTCTTAAAAATTAATTTATATGGCAAAACAACGTTTGCTGGTTCATCTAGTATAATATAATATTAAGTTAATAAAATCTAAATAACTTTTTCAAAGGGTGAAGGCTTTACTTGTTTATGCTAAGGTTTAAAAAAAATGACTTCTTTCATCTTTATTTTATAACTGGAGAAAAAATCGTTTAGTTCGCTAATAGTAGTCTCCTAAACTTCACTGATAGTAAGGTTACAAGTCAAGTTATTAGTGCTGTACGTTCGTCGGTTAAATTGTCCGTCACTCTCAATCAATATCATATCCAGGGGTGGCTTAACCTATAGTGTAGGGTGTGCAATGTGCCGCTAAGAGCATCGTCTTGGACCATCATGGTACAACAATGATATGACATAAGCGGCCAGTCAGCGCGGTGGCGGCAGTTATCAAACACGAGCGCTCTATGGGCGAACTTTTTGTTTCAACTCGAAATAAACCGTATTTCTCGTACTTAAAGATAGGGGGGGGGGGGGGTACAGACCTAGGGGGCGCAGGGTTTCATTACGGGCGCTATACGAGCTAGAGCCGCCCCTGGTATTATCTAAAATATGTAATAGTAATTCCTCAGTACTAAAACTAAGAGATTATAGCAATATTAAAAATGTTATCTTTATCTGTAACGCCGTAATCTTATCGATACCGAAAACACGCCGATGACAAAACTGATTACTTGTAGAATGTTGTGTAGGCCTGTCAAATATAATCTATAATTAATAAAAAAAAAAAACACTTTATAATAATGTTTAAAGGCTGCCTGTAGCTGATGTTATTGCAAAGGGTTTTTTTAAACTGCGAGCGTCTTGTATATAATTTTTTTTCCACTGAAAAGAATGTAAAACGTCACAACTAAAAAAAGAACTATTCAAAAAGTAAAAATAAAATATAAAATATTGTGCTAGTGCAGGACACCGATACGGGCTAACCGTCAACAAAACTGCCTTTTAATACCCTCTTTGACCCGTTTCATTTCATATCTATATTAAAGTGTTTAAAAAATATATTCCGCCATATTGAATACGTCACTTGGTTAATCATACATTAATATTATTATACGGGAATGTAAAATTTGACTCCAGCATTTTACAAAAATTTCAAATGTTTGTTAATTAAACGGTTTTGAATAAAATTTTGTTAATTAATACGGATAGTCAATAGGTTTACAATTAGATTTAATTTTACCTCTCTCGTGATGAGTAAAGCACAGTGATCTAACGCCATGTGCCATATAGTGTAATATTCACCTATTATGCATCTAAATATGCTTGTAATCAATCAAATTTGAGTAAGAAAACTATGTCTACTGGAGTTCAGGTGTGTAGTAACAAACATTAAATACCTTTATGTTCTAGAGATAAACATTCACAATCAATCAATATTGTGTGTGGATTTGTCAGTAAAATAGATGTCTTATATAATAATAACGTCACACACTTATAGCCCTACACTAGAATTCCTTGTCGTGGGTGTCATGGACAATAAGAATGGAAAGATACACACACACACACACACCGAAAACAGAAATGTAAACTCATCATTCAAATTTCTGCCACGCTCAAAATCGAACCCCGGACTTTTCGAACAGCGGTCGATAACCTTTTCGCCACGCGGGTGTCTTTTACTGATCGGTACGGTAAAGTTGTATTTTTTATTCCAGTGGTGGTAGAATGACAGAGGCGCCGGTGGTAAGGGTGGAGCAGGGTGAGTTGCAGGGGCGCATCGCGAATAGCCCTTCTGGCAAGGCGTTCTACAGCTTCCAGGGGATACCCTACGCGAAACCACCACTCGGCTCGCTTAGGTTTAAGGTTCGTACTTTCATTCTCTTTTTACACGCTTTTATTGACTTGACCTGTACGTATGTATTGAAATCTTGGAACTCAATTTTGACCTACTTTGAACGATCAGTCTTTAAAATTTGGCGCGATTATCTAGAATCGATTACACTTTTTTCTAATATAAAAATAAAATGATTGACGAAGAATTTTATGTCACTGTTGTAAAAGCGTGGAGTGTTTGGTATCAATTATTTTAATTTCTTATTACTTTTATTCGACTAATGTAAAATAATGTTAGGTATAAAATAAATAATTATCCCACACGTAAGTGCCTTCAACCCATTAATGGCCCACTACTGAGCACGTCTCTCCTCAACACTCAGGTGGTCTAGAGCATACTCCACCACGCTGCTCAAATGCGGATCGGTGGAGTATTCCATACGTAAAACTATTGTGTAACTTTATATATTTTATGTTTTTCGTAGAGATAGAATAGCCGCAACGTTACCGGAGGAATATAATTTCATTAAAAATATCATATTGCCTCAAGACGCTGATGTTTCATTTATCTAGTCTTTTAAACAAGTTTGTTTCGTTATCATGTTTGTGAAGATTATTCTTATCTGAGTTTTCTCACGTATTCGCTATAGCCGAGGTAGTTTTTGCTTGTAACTATTTGATGCAGGTGACGTGGGTGAAATGTATTATGTAATAGATGGTCTCAAAAGATCTGTTATAGGATAATTCGATGCACACTGTAGGTATGTTTCTAAAATGTTCGTTTGGATACACGTTTGCATTGGAACTTTGACCAGAAATTGAAATCTTACGATATGCTTAGACCCTAGACATCATTGCAGTAGTAATATCTATTAATATATGTATAGGATGCTAAAGAAAAAGTATACAAACGTACACATATCATAGTACTACCATGAAATATCATGTATACACTTAATCAACTTTGTTTTCCCCGTAGCCAATCCAAGACATGAAATAATTATTACTAATATTAATTACTTTCCAGGCTCCTCAACCTGCAGAATCTTGGGAGGGCATCCGTGAAGCCACTTCGGAAGGAAATGTTTCCGCTCAAGTAGACCCAATCATTCACAAAACCTATATTGGAGATGAGAACTGTCTATTCCTTAACGTATACACTCCCAGCATTGACGGAGAATTCCTCCCAGTAATGGTCTTCATTCACGGTGGAGGTTTTCGCTTCGGATCTGGCAATTCTTCCTTACACGGTGGTGATTACTTAGTTGAGAAAGATGTCGTAGTTGTTACCATAAATTACAGATGCGGTCCGTTAGGATTTCTCAGTTTAAACACACCAGAGGTGCCCGGTAACGCTGGCTTGAAAGATATTGTTCAGGCGATACGCTGGGTCAAAGATAATATAGGAAGTTTTGGTGGCAATGCTGGAAATATTACCGTTTTTGGCGAAAGTGCGGGTGGTGTAGCTACTTCAATCATTGCTGCCAGCCCTTTGACTAAGAATTTAATAAGCAAGGTGATCATACAATCTGGAGTTGCGCTAAACAGTTGGGCATTCCAACAAAATCCAGTTGAAAATGCAAGAAATTTGGCCAGTCAGTTAGGTTGCGAGTCTGCTGATGTGGACGAGATCTTGGAGTTCCTCACCACTACGCCTGTTAAAGATTTAGTTGAAGCTTACGAACAATTTAAACCGATAGATGAAATTTTTGAATATGGCGTCATTACATTTGGGCCTGTCGTAGAGAAGGAGTTTCCAGGTGTAGAAAGTGTCTTAACTGAACCTTTCATAAATATTCTTACCTCTGGGCGAATTGCAGATGTTCCAATAATGATTGGGGCGAACGCTCTCGAATTCACTATCGAACGCAATATTGATGATCTTCAAACGTACATACCCTCAGAGTTGCACATTGCTAGAAACAGCGATGATTCCTTGGCTATTGCGGCTGCAATCAGGCATTTATATTTCAAAGGAAAGTCTCCAATAGGAGTTGAAAGTATGAATGAAAGATACGAACTCCTGTCTGATATTTTGATCAATATAGATACGCACAGATTTATTCAATATTTAGTAAAGACCACTAACAAACCGATTTATTACTACAAGTTCGATTATGTTGGAGAATTAAACTATTCCAAAATTTTACTAAACACTCTCGGCCTTAAACATGCAGCTCATGCCGATGAGTTGGGGTATTTGTTCACGGGTGTCAGGACTAATGATGTGGAGCCTACTGCAGAAGATGTGAAAATGAGAGAGAAAATGTTAAGACTTTGGACTAACTTCGCTAAAACTGGGTAAGATATATGCTTAACACCTATCTAAATTTAGACATTTCACTTTTGTGGATCCAACATCTCATCGTAGGTAAAGATTTTTTGCCCATTATTTAGTCTGATCTTGTATGCTAAGTTAGTAATATATATTTATGTGTCATTACCGGGAGAGTTCAGATGCTTAAACGTTTCTTACCTAGTTTAGGTAACTGATGATTTTTCACACGTTGTCTTGTGTTTACTATATTGTTCTGTGAATGTTGTGAAAGTAATTAACTTTTAAGTGACTTAGAAATGTTTAATATTTTGGATCATCTTCGACTACGTAACAGTTCCCAGTTTCGTAATTTCGAATCGATAATTACGACTAAATATGTTGCGTAAAACTCTTATACGTGTAAAACGTAAAGGTTTTACCTAAACAAACGTTTTTTTTATTTACAGAAATCCCACTCCTGAAGAGAACAGCTACATCACTGTAACATGGTTGCCGGTGACCGAAGATAATTTGTATTGCTTGAACCTCGACAGCGAGCTTTCTCTGGTCACGAACCCAAACAAGGAGAAGATGGACTTCTGGGAAGAATTATACTTGAAGCATTATAAAATCTGGGATGAGTCCTGTAAGGATGCACAAACCGAACAGATCCAAGTATTCAAGGAGGATACTACACCAGTGATTGTTGAAGAGACGATCATAAGAACAGATGGAGAGACATTTGTACAAACCATAACGACCACATCAACGGTAACCACTATCGAAGGTGATATAGAAGAAGTTCAAACGACAGTCTCTGAAGAACGACAAGTCATGGATAATGTTCAGGAAATCGGTGAAGATAAAAACGTAGTTGAACCTGAAGTTGTTGAGCAGGTCGAAGAAATTTGTGAAGTGGACACCCCTAAAGAAGTTAGCATCGCTCCTGAAATAGTCGATGTAAAGGTATTAGAACCTAAACCTCAGAATGGCGTTAATTCGCATTTGAATGGTAACGTCGAAAAGAAAGTTCGAACGTCAAATGAAATTAAGATGGTGAATAATGGGAACGGTCATCCTAAAGATGTTATTAGGGCTAACGACCCGCCAGAGGATGACTTGCCCAAAAATATAGGCGTCAATAAATTCGTCAATTTCTTTGAATCGCTCGGAGGGAAAAAGTAAATGTAATTTGTGTAAACATTGCAGTACACTCTGCGTTTTTTGTAAACAATATTTATAACAATCTTCACACAGAAATTAAGCCGTAAAAATACTTAGTCATCTGTTGGGGTTGCTTCTCTAATTGGTGAGTACCCTAAAAATGTTTTAAAAAATATACTGCCCCTGGAATTGAAATGTGTGAATGATTTGTTACTAAAACATGGTTTTATTTTTAAACATTTGTACAAAAAAGGTGTAGTGTAATGCTATTTTTGATTATCGACTTCCAGATAGTGAATTTAGCCGTGAAATATGAACCATTACTAAATTACTGTTACAATCTCCATGATCAGATGGAAATACATAAAGCGTAATTAATATTCATCATTATAACATCTTATTTATTATTCACTCAATGGTTATTAAATTTTTTTTATATTTTTTGTTTGATATGAAAATGGTTTATTTTTTACCATGGCTATTTTTATTATCAGACTAAATATGATTTCCAATGTTGAGAAATAAAACTTTGTCGGGACCACACAATATAGGTATGCAATTAAGATTTACACTCTATACATATTAATTTTATTTACAATATATTTACATTCCATGGGAGAAATATAGTATAAATTTATTATTGTCTCGAAATTTTGTAAATCTATCTACTTTGATTTAAATTTTTTGTTATAAACAATATTGGTTATATTGAAAGACGTTACAACGTAAATTAAATTTACGCTTATTTTTATTATTGTTAAAAAACTATCAGTTTCCGTTACGTTAATATAATAATTCTTATCTACCTTGGAGCAATTTCTACAATATTTTACTGATACATGAAGTTAAGTTTATTGCTTACATTTATTTAGACGTCTTCATAATAAATAAGACGTCAATTTAACGTACGTCAAAAGTATAATTACTTATAACGTCTATTTAACACTGATTGATTTGAATGTCCCACTGTAGGTTTTTTGAGTTATTTAATTTAGGTTCTATGAAAATAGGTACGTTAAAACTTTGTTAGAGTGAGTAATGCTTCTTATAATCTGGTGTCGTGAAATATAATAATCGGACTTGTCAAGTCTTATAAAATTCTTGTATAATGCAGGACATTAAAACAACATGTATCTCGACTTCTATGTATAACTTCAAATATATTATATAAGAGGTTAGTTATAATATTGCGGCTTAAACATTCCTATGACGCATTTATTTTAAAAGTATTCGAAATTGGTTAATTAAACTAAATTATTTATTGTTAAAAAATATTTTAAGTACGCGAAAATATGCATAATGTGCCCCGGTAAAAAATTGGAGTAAGGGCTATTTTTAGCTTGTATAAACGTATGCCATTTATTATTGGATACTGCCATTTAATTATGTCAGAAATATGGATTAATGAAGTACATAATTATATTTATAGTCACAAACTGCAATCTGCAAAACTTAAGATTGTAAAAATATTTAATTGAATTGGTTAAAGTTTTGAAAATTTCCGATATTAAAATGTTGATATTTATGCAGCACATCCACAATACATCTTTTAAAATAGTCAAATATGTTAGATTTTTTAAGACTGTATTTTTATAGTCATACCTACTAAAAATGAACATTCCTTTTTTCTCTAAAACGTTAAAATATTGGACGAAAAATAGTTCTAAAATCATTTACTCACAAGAACGTAAAACTAGTTTATTTTGACTTAATATACTTAACATTTTCGCTTTTATTGGCGCTGAGTCAAAAGCCATATTGACCTGGTCATTTATTTCAGGCACTAAATCCTTTTAGATTTATAAGTTGTAGCAATGATTTGTTATAAGGGAACTAGTGTTTCAATAAATATATGCTTTTAAACTTCAACACAAAAGTGTATTGATAAATAATTGGTGTAAAATTGAACTTGCTTATAAGTAAATTGGAAAAGCCATCTAGTTGATTTGTGAGATGGTTTGTAGTTGGTTATGAAAGGGTGAAACGTTAAAGTTTCAAAAATATTATTAAATAAGTGTTTACATCTATAGGCATTTTATAATATTGCCAATTTATCTATCAGTCGGCTATCTGTAGTTAGAACAATAAAATCGAAACGGCAAACCTTTTCTTCCTATTTATGGGATGTGAATAAATATTTAAAACAAAGATTATTAAAGATTTGAGGGAAGGCACATTTCACACGTTTATTAGTCCAATCTCACGTCTACAAAAATCGATGTCATAGTATGAAACATCTTAGTAATTATTCCATATCTACCACAATATATGAGTTATTGTTTATCATTAAATGATATTGATACGTATGATACCTGGTGTAATGATGAAAAGTGTTAATTATATTCCCTTTGAACGACAGCTGGGTACCGTAACGTTTGCTTAACTATTAATTATGAAAATACGTTTTATTTTCATATATTTACAACCCAAAACATAAGGTTATTGCTACATCTATATAGGTGCTTAAAACATGTTACGAAGGGAATGTTATGTTAGCTATACGACAAATTTGGATCAGAGAAAAGAGAAAACCATCAATAAAAATGTGAAATTTTAATTAAGTATCATAATGTATTCATTGTAGTAGTTCGTTTTTAATATTTTAAAAGTCATTTATCATTATATTTTATTGTAGATAATACGGTGCCAATATTGAACCTAGTGATAATTATTAACTAATCATTGAATTACAACGGCTTAGTTGATGAGAGCTGTATTTTTATAATTATTGTAATTGAGAATAAATAAACATTGTAAATTAAGGTTGTTTTTTATTTATATTCGTAAGATTTACAGAAAGAATCCTTGGAAAAATAAATCCAGTTGTGTGTTGTATAGTATGTTTTTACAGGCAGCTCAGTTTGAGATCATATAAAGCGAAAAGCTTTACGTTCGATTCCAATAACAGTGAAATTCAATCCGCAAGGTTTTTTCTTATCATATATCGTCGATACCAGGATTTGAAACCGGTAACCTTAGATCATTGGACCTACTTTCGAATGGGTTGATAGTGTAAGCAAAATGTGTCAGAATATAAACTCCATATCCATACATTTATTGAATTACAGATAATGTAGTAAGTATTTATGCGACCGTTCGTAGACCGAACAACCTGTTACTGACTGTTCAGTCGCCATCAGATATATAGAAGCGGGCGAGGTCCTCAAATAGTTCGGAGCATCTTTAAATTTCAATAAATTCGTCACAGTACATATGGTCAATAACA
>DWJN01001042.1:0-19756 GCA_018248895.1 Carystus phorcus
TGAAGCTGGGGGTTTTGGGGCTCTTGTGGTCGGACTGCGGCGGCGTCGGCGGGTACACGTGCTCGGGCTGCGACGTGGACGCCGGCTCCTCCGTCGTCGACTGCTCCGTCAGCTGCTGGTACACCTTGTCCTGTGCATGTTTTCATATCGATTAATTGAGTACCGTCAAGTTACCTTCCCTCCTGATTTTTGAAGCATCTAAACAACTCAGGGCGAAATGTTAAGTACGAGATAATAAAATGTCTGAAGTGGACCTGTTACTTATGCCAAACTTTTTGACCCATCTAACTTACGAGTAATTACGCTGAAACGGTCGGGCGGAAGAAGGCTAATGAGTCTATATTCCGCTACTCGCGGCTTACCCCGCTTATATCTCCACATGTGCGACATTAATCCGGAGTATAGGACGGAAAGGCCTTAAATCTCGGCTGTATTAGTATATGAACACAAGTGGTCACGTCCCGAGGACAGCGAGAGATGTACTCACAAACATGTCGAGGGTGACGTTGTGCGCCTGGATGCGGTGGCTCTCGTCCAGGTTGAGGTCGGGGCAGAGCGCGCGCAGGCCGGCGGCGCGCTGCACGTGCTCGCCGTCCGCGCCGCGCACCACGCCCGCGCCGCCCGCCTCGCGCACCGCCGCCGCGCACGGCGCCAGCCACGCCAGCGTCGGCGCCAGCGCCTCGCGGCTGTACCCTGCCACCGATACCTTGTTCACACTCCATGTTCTAGCCGACGGATGAATCGTTTATAGTGCAAGCAGTAATACAAATTGTAGGACCATTTTTAAAGTGAGCTTCCAAGATGAAGTAAATGATTCGACTTCGACTATGCAATCGGAATTTTTACGTTTCATTATTTTATAGTTACCGTGCATGATAAAATGTAAATATGTATATATATTATTGAATAAAATCTTCTTTATCGTAAAGCAGTGGCGAACCTAGTATTCGACTGCTCCATGATCGAAATTTGAATATAGAAGAAAAATAAATGTTTGGAAAAGAAATGACAGTTCAATACTAGCTTCTCGCCACCGCTTCAACAGACACCGAAGAGAGAGCTTCTAATTTAAAGAAACCACAATAATATCTATTACGAATCGCTGGGATATAGTAGCAGATGACACCACACCGGAATAGTTCGTTACAGTTACGTTTCATCGACGATGTTATGTTAGTATGTTCCTTGTTATCGGTTGGATTAAATACGCATGATGAATGTAAGAGTGAAAAAAAATATATACATGGGTACCAAGATAAAGTGTGGTGGAATATTCAGTACGTCACCGTATCGTCGGTGTACTGACCGGAGACGCGCAGCGCGAGGTCGGTGCCGCAGGTGTGCGCGATGGCGGCGGCGGCGACCGCGCTGGCGGCGTGCCGCGTCACGTCCACGTGCAGCACGGCCAGGTCCACCAGCTGGCCGCACACCACGGCCTGCAGCGACGAGTACTGCGGGAACACGAACGTGTAGCCGCGCAGCGCGTTGGCGCCCACGTCGCGCTCGCCCACCAGCCGCCGCGCCGCGCTGCGCCCCTCGCTCGCCAGCTGCACACGGTTACTATGTGTCAACGGAGCGTTATCAACCTCCTTGTTGTCAACGGTTAGCCCGCCTCGGTGTCCAGCACTAGCGCTATATCTTATATTTTATTTTTACTTTTTGAATAGTTCTTTTTTTGGTAGTGACGTTTTTGATATATTTTTGTTAGAGGAAAATAAAATGATAAACTAAAGAACGCTCGCAGATTTTCTTTCGTAATAAAAACCCTATGAAATAGCATCAGCTAGACTCGTCATTTCGTCATTTGCCATGTACGAGTGCTACATATTTTTGACCGGCAATGCATTGATTCTTTTGCTGTTACTGGAGTCTACGGACAACCAAAAAATGTGCCGGTGGACACTGGTAACACCGTACGAACCTGCATGTAGATGTTGAGCCAGCTGTTGATGGTGATGGGTGTGATGCTCCACGACAGAATCTTGAGGATGAGTAACTCCTCCATCAGGATCTCTTCGGTGGTGCAAGCTCCGTCCGTCACGTACGCAAATTCGCCTATTTTCGGTGGGTACACCTCTTCTACTTTCGCCGCGATGAACAGACAAGTGATACCTGGAAATTATGTAATGGTTATATATTCGGCTACGTTAGTAGCCTTAAGTAAATGTATATCTGTACAAATCATCGCCATAACCACGCCGTGAACCGAAATTGAAGCCTCATTGCCTATCCGCACTTCGATGCGGCCATTTATCAACAAAAATACGAATGTTTTTTATAGATATTTCTCAACATTAACTGTACCTTCCAGGTCCCGGTGCGCCCCGCAAGTATGTGTCATACACGCATAGACCTTTACAAGCAAAAATTTTAGATTAAACTGTTTTGACAAAAAAAAAAATACCGTAATGAAATTTAGGGAGGAAAGTCGAAAATAAACCTTACACGTTATTGTATATTTGTAGATTTGACAATTTCATTTGATTTGGTTAATAATTCTTGACCGACCACCCATGCTTACTTAACTTATCTGCTTATTAAAAATTCAACCAAAATCAGGAATGGTCAAATGCCAAAAGTTACCAATTGATTGCATAACGATTGTTTTCATGAATTGGATAAAAACACTTACTAACGTATCTTTTTTTATTCTAAACTACTGCCCATGTCCGTCATTACCAAAATGGACGTTTGATCCTACCTTCAATTGAAATAACCTAATTCGAGATGATCAGATAGACTGCTTCACTATTTCCTAAGGCAACACAAATAAAAATGATAATGCATCTATTAATATGGTGACTTTTCGACCGTATGACCGCCGCCGTCGACCATACTTATACATAAAAAGAACAAACCTATTAGCTGAAGCCTGCCCTTCTGCACGTCGTCAGTGCTGGAGAGGTAGCGGTCCACGTAGTCCACTGTCAGGTGGAACGTCTCCCGATGCAGCTTGTACACCTCGCACACCTGAACACAACACGAAGCAAACTTAATATACATGAAATATAACATACATAAATACATACGGCTCATCGCTACTTACGAGTTTATACAAACAAAGGAACAAGTTAAATAAATTGAAACTGTTATAATATAACGGGATTCATATTCGTAATTAATTATTTTTTGTATCAAGTCACATTTTTTAACAACATTAAAAACGTTCTCAATTTGAGTGTATTTTTGTATGTGTAACTTATAACTAGGTGGACCGATTTTGATGATTCTTTTTGTATTCGACAGTTGGCGGTGGTCATGTCGCGTATCGGCGTATTTAACTGAAATAGCTTTCTTTTGTTGTTTGTGTATCACATATGAATTAAAGTATTTTAAAGGGGCCTCTACATGTTGGACCTGTGTCCCCACGCAAGCTTTCCAAATGATCGGGTCCACTTTCATCGTTGACTCGTCATACGTTAAGTTTAGAGATACATGATAATAATAAACCTACACATTCACAGACCCACGCTAGGATTCGTGGGTGTCATGGACAACACATCTAGTCCCGAGAATTAAAATTAAAATTCATCATTCAAGTTTCTACCCTGTTGGCTATTGAACCTATAACTCTTCGATCGCCGTTCTGAAACGGATGACCACTACGCTACGCGGTTCGTAAAATACAATTAAATAAAAAAAATAAACAGACATTTAACAGTAACGAGAGTAGCATAAGATTAGGGTTTTAGGTATAGTTATCATTAAAAGGGTGAAAAATACAGATACGATTTCGCATAATAATTGAATCGCAAATTGACGACACCATATCCTTGTTTAGGTTTTGTACGTGCCCGAGGTCGTTTCGCACTAATATATCGGAGTCAGCGTATGCACATCAATTTAGTTTACATAATGCAAAAACTATAATCGGCTACTTAGATATTCAAGAGAGATTTTACATCGGCAAGCCTTCATTTAAATTAGACGAATAAAACTATTTGATTACAAATTTTAATCATATTGTAATAGCATAAAATACCATTTTTTATTAATAAAATTCTTTTAATCTGCCGCCATTAGTTAGGCTCAAATATCTTATGAAATAGCAGTAATTATAAACCTTCCAAGACTCTTTTGATGAAATGGATAAAGTATCTAAGGAAAGGACCACATAGTAAATAATTTCACTTTAAAAATATATCTGTATTAAATTGTCTCCATCTACATATTTATGTTCACAGCTGTGCCTAATTATATATTGCTTTAGATTAGAGCATTTGTAAAGTTGAATGTGTAACTGAAACAGTATGACTTAGCTTAAAAAAATCGTAATATTGATGTATTTTCTTAAATCATGCATTGAGCACACGTCGGTAACAAACGTAGATTTAAAATATTAGGTCAGCAATAAGAATGACATTAATTAGTAAATAAACTGCAATTAGCTATACAACTGACACAGCTCCTCTGTGTGACACTATTTGCTGACCAATCTTTTTAATTTCGCTAACAATTACTCACGCCTTAACGACGCAAGAATAACATCTCTAAACGTCATGATACATGATTACTATGTAACTAATATTTGTTTCACTTCTAACATATACATTATTCCGCTTATTATGGTGGTATGTGATTTAATAGTACGCCTCATACTGGATGAACTACACACGAAAGTGTATTGCACAGGATATCAGTGCTGTGGTTTTCCACTACTGATAGCCGAGTGCGATGCATTTCCTCAATGTTTACTGTACTAAACTTTGTTTAATTATTATTAACATGTTACCTTATTGCAATGTTAGAACCAGTAAGCGTTTATTGGAACAAGTTTACTTTCTTTCTTATAGTTTATAAAAAAGCACTAATTTGTAGGAATTTCTATCTAATAATCGCATCGCCTTTAAGATTAAAAGCAAATTTTAATAAAGAAAATATATTCTTGTTCAATTTATGATCTTACAATAAAATTACTTGTATGTCTAACCAATGTGGTTCAGAAACTTAAACAAAATAATTTATTTCATGTCGATGTTTATAAATACATTTATAAACGTTAAATATTTTGCATCTACCACCGTTGCGGAAAGATGTGTTATTATGAGAAAAATTGGCGAAATATCTATTTATTTCATAAGAACTCGTAACCGGTATCACTGCTGGGTTCGGTTTTACCTACTCCCACAACTTTCTCTTAATTAGCGATACGCACATACTCCCACGCTGGGGAAATGCAAATAGACTTGTCCACCCTATTGATATTGTTAAGAACATTTACATATATGCATGTATAGAACGTAATATATTTTAATGTAAAAGGAAACTTTTTAACGTTACTTAAAGCTGCACGTTAATAAGATAATGTACGTGTCTATTAATGGCATATTTACCTGCGAAAATGTTAATTGTGTGAAACAATTATATCCAATGTGATCTTCATATGATGCTGTTGGTGTAGTAATAAATAAATAAATAATAGAAAATATGGAGAACACTCAGATTTCACAATACGTCATACATACAAAATTTAACATTGTCGGTGCGTTTAATAAACTGCAAAGTTCGCGGAGAACCGATATTTAAACCACTAGGCTATCATTGTTCCACTTATAATAATACAAGTAAAACTATGTAGTTATGAAATGTGTTGAAATTCAAACATTCACAAATTATTTTTGTACGAATATGCAAAACGAACGTCGACACAAGGAGTCGAGTGCTACGCTCGTAGACAAGTACGTAGCACCGTAGCGATGTTCAGCAAACATCTGCTGGGATTCAATAGGATGGATTATTTACTAAGAGGGCGCTACTATCGCAAAAAATAAAAACTGTTCCACATTTTGAAATTACAAACATTCGAATAAGTGTTTTTCGCATCTTTAACATTCCTGTTCTAGATTACTCAGATCGTTTAAAATTGATTTTGATAATTTTATTGATATTTAGATGTTGTTTTATTTTACTGTTGATAATTTACCATAATGTAATATTATAATAATTTATAAGATTTGTTAATATGTATCTACTTTTTTTATTTTAGACTCACTTTAATTTTTATCGGGCTCTTGTTTAAACCGAGTTCCGAGATTTAGACAGACATGTCGCTTTGTAAGTGGGAATGTCGATATGGTGTATAAATATATCTGTGCCCCAATTCTTGTAAAACCAATCAATCGAATTATCTCTAACCTTTAGAAGTAGTTCGATCAAAGTTCTGTTGATGTTGGTTTTAACGTATTAATTGTATGCACCGCGATACAACTTCGACTAATAAAGAAACTATCGGTATCATAACATAGTATGGAAATTTGTCAATAGATTAATTAAAACAATTTTAAGGGCTGTTTATTATCATAATATATCTTGTTATGATTTACAGATTCTTTGTTTTTCTTTATTTGTGCGTTTACTTCTTCTCATCTCAGAAATAATTTAACGGTTTTAAATGCAGTTTTCACTTTTGTACTGTTGGAAGACTAAGGTAACATTTAGTTTTATTTTAAACGGTTTACAAATAAACCATTGCTGGACATTTTCCATGACGGTACAGAGGCTTAGTTCTTAGCTTTACCGTAGCGAAGCGAGGGCGGTTGTCATTTTGGGAACAAACGAAAAAGCCATTTAAAAAAAAAAGGAAAGTATAGTAAGTATACATTTATTGGCTATACGAATAACGAAGAATGGGTATGTTAAGAAAAAAATGATTTGATCGAACGACTTAATAAACTTATATCTTTGCACATTGATCGATGTACAAGAACACCATAAATGTGTCAAGAATTAAGGTAAGATATGGCTACGATTTTTAACCGACTTCAAAAAAAGGAGGTTCTAAATTTGATTGTATTTTTTTTTGTATCGAAAACAGGATTGAACTATATACTTCACGATATTAAATTGTTCTTAGCGTTTAGCATTGATGGAAAGGTCATTAACCTTCGCGAGTGGCGGCAGTCTCAAACTGATATGGCTGTGTGGCCTTAATTTTTACAAACGAGACCCATTATTGTCCAATAATATTGTTCATATAAAAAAACTGTAACAATTTTACCCGGGTTTCAGTACCATGGTTTCAGGAGAAATTTTCCCTAAATGCTAATTGCATTTCAAAGTCTCTGTTCCGTATATTAAATATTTAATGAAATGTTCTAGCATTATGTTAAATTAGGGCTTGATCACATATTTGTTTTTCATTTTTAAATTTAAAATATCCGTAACAAGTTATTTTGCCGACTGTACATGGAGATGGTTACGGAAAGGTGTCTTAAAATTTTTATAGAAAATCAAATCAGAATTACTTTGTATTACTCAAATTATGCACCAATGCGTATAAGCAAATTGTGCAGCATGTTCATAAATCAAAATCGGTATTTTAGGTCAACATTTACATTCATTAAAATACAATATGTCAAACATTATACCAAAGATTGTATTATCAAAAATCTGCTTCGGCGATATCAAGTGCATTATCACGAAATCTTCATAGTATCTTTTACTTTTATCCAGAACACTTATCGTAGAGAGAGCCCTCTGTTGATTGACTTTATAGCAACAGATTATTTCCGTTAAAGTACGCTGGGCTCTCTAACACCAAGCTTAATTCTGATGATATCTTTGCTTTATGTTAGTATTGTTTACCTAGCCTATCTGTATCTTTTTAGAATCAAAAGCATGTTTAAACTTCCATCCTTCTGTCCCGCAACGAATGGTATTCCTTTGATGTAGTGACCATCTGCCATCACATGTTTGGTTTGTTCTTTGTCAAATATTTACACTTAAAAATATATGAGACATGTTATCACGAAACGGCAATTATTTTAGAAAGAACCTACGTATTACGGATAGGTGTAATATTTTAAATGTTAACGGACCGTTACCATTACGTAATTAGCTCTAAATGTATGGAAATATTTCGAATATAACTCATAAAATTGTAAAATAAAATTACTTATATATTTTACGTAAACGAAATTTATTGATAGCAATCTCCCCGGCAACGTTACTGGGGCGTACCTACGCAACCTTTTTTCCGAAAAAAAGCCGTTATCATACGCTGAGCGCCTTTTTACATATCTTAATAAAAAAGCGTCAATGCTGTACTGTTTGTTCGACCCGTCTGTTACTCTCCGGGAACAAAGGCACTTTTTGCACGAACATATTTCGTGGAAAACTGTCTGTGAGGAAAGTTTTAATACTATAGAGTAGTCTAAACAGAGCTTTACTCTCATTATACCTTGGATCTACGAAAATATGCAAATTTAAAAACTATTCGCACACAAGATAAATTATTGTATTTCTAATTTGATAATCCGTTTCAAACTTTTATATTGGAAATTATAAATGTGTGATGTGAGGGATGCATAAATAAAGAGCCAACGAATAAATGGCTTCACCGTTTTTTAGTGCCTAGCCTTCTGTTTACCGGCTTTTGAAATCAAAAAAGGCCAGAACCAATATGGGTCACGAAATTACTTAAAGGTATAATAGTATTCGTATTGAATGAAATATTGAATAAAAATCCCGAAAACACGTAATCTCTGTATTTATTGACTCAGAGTTATGGATCGAAACAAGTCACGAATCGCAATTTATTTAAATCAATAACGCTTGCTGCCTCGGAGGCGCCCCAACGGCGCGGCGCCTTGCAGGGAGGTCTGAATTACAAATCGCTTTTTCAGTGTAGTAGTAGCTGTTATATTACTAATTTTAGGCTTAACACTTAAATTTACTAAACTATAACCATCAATAAATTACTGCTACACTTTTTGCAAGGGTATAAAGCCATCATCGATTACACCATAGAAAAAAAAACATAAACGTATTATTTCAAATTACAAGAAAATTCAGACAACACAGTATTTATTACCAGAAATTAGAAACAAAAGAAAAAAACCGCACATCAACGGGACAACTTATTAGCAAACGCGTTGGTTCTGAAGGGGTCATTGAACACGGCAAAAAAGGGGTCAATGCTCCCGATATTACGTCACATTTTCTACAGTAAATACATAACTACCGGCGGCGATATTACATCATGTACAATATAGGTTTAATTGCTGTAAAAATAAAACAGGATAGAGGCAGGAAGACTTCCCATTTCACTAATTAAGAAAAAAGTAATCTTACCTTTTGCATATAAACTTCAATTTAGTGCTGCATGAAAATATAATTTATATTTAATTATAAATTCTGGTATTTAAGAGACCTACACATTATTTGAAAAACAATTGTAGAGCCATCATTATATTCTAATATGAATTAAATATTCAGCTTAGAAATATGCAGTTAATATAATACCCATCTGCCACTGCAATTGTTGAACAGATACCACTATAAAATAGATTTTCCTCTCACAATTTAATACAAATTATTTTTAAAATTATCCAGTTAAAATAATATTATTACTGCACATAAATCTATTTAAACTCAATAATTTAAGGCAAATAATTTGAATAGTGTAAAACAGGGACAATATTGTCTTATATATCATTATCACATAATATAAAAGCTATCATGTTATCTCTTAATGATATTGCATATTACAGGTGTCTTGTCACTCTGAAACAGGAAATTACAATGATGGTGTAAAGTTTACCTCATTCAGCCAGTCCAGGAGAATAGCTCTCATCCTCGGTTGGAGGTTTGGATGATTGTCAAACATGTTCGGATTCTTCTTCATGGTGGATCTAGCATCACATTCACACATGCTCTTCCACACATCTGCTGGATCCGCCCAGGATAGGCCTGGCAGGGGACACTTGCGTTTTGGTGGTGTAGGGCATGGGGGTTTACTTGTACTGCAAGTGAAGTACTAGGGTCACATGGGGAGTTAACAATATCACAGATGGGTTAGTAATATCCTAATCTAACTTTGGGGAAAAAATCAACTTTTATCATGTATAAATCAAGTGTATCAGACTCACCTAGGCCTTTTATTGGTGTGTGGTGTGCAGTCTCCTCTAGCCACATTTTCTAGGGGGCTTAGTACATAATTAGGCAAGTCAGGTATACTTGGTGGACTTAAGAAACTATCTGCATTATAATCTATATCAGTGAAGACACTCCTAGGCTGCTCCACATTGCTCAACTGTGGGCTCTCCTCCCCACTGGAGCATGATGAGGACTCTACTACTACATTATTTATAGTTTGTTCATGTAATTCTTCTTCCAGTTTTGCCTGCACCTTCGCAGGTGGCATGTTTTCAACCTCCTAGAAACATCAACCATAAAATTATTAACATACCACTCCTGTAAAGGCATTTAACATTGAGCAAGGGCAAATGATATACCTCGTCATCTGTAGAGTCTCTTTTCCGTTTCAAGGTGACACGCTTCTCATTGGCATCACAGGAGGACCTGCAATGACGTGTGAACTAAGTAAACAAGGTTCACCAAGGTCAATGAGCAAGTGAGTGAATATCAGCTGTACATACCCTGCTTGTGCCATTTTGCGTGAGATAGTTCAGCTGGTCCGTTCTTCACGTCGCCTAAAACATGGTAATGGTTAATGTGAATGTTGTAATATCGATAATAAGTGATATTATAAGCCCTGGTGGCCTAAAATTACCGCATGTCACGATCAAACCGCAAATAGGGTTATGTCAATTGACAACTATTATTGGGGTTTGTTCCTAATTAAAACGGCCGTTTCCGAGACTAGGCGACTTTTAGGACTATCTCACTACTAGATATGTGGAATATTTGACGGCTAATGGCCATTTTAATGAGCATTTATCAACAGCGTGCCCCCTGCAGGTTGGCGGGAGATTTTTTTTCGGCACATATTTTTAGCATCTAATTCAAGTTAAATATAGCTATTCTAATAATTAACTTCGTGTATAATGCATCAGTTATCATATTAATCGATAAAAGTTAAGAAATTAATGAATCAGCTGGTGTAAAAAATGCCACGAATCCGTCACAATCGCGCGCGAAATCCTCCCGTCAGCGCCATTAGACACGTCGCTAGCTTGGGTTTCTCGCCCCATCCACTTTTGGATATTGATAAAAATAGCACATACGTTACTTAATATAATTGTCATACACATGATTTTTTCAATTATCACGACCAAAATTTTACAAAAAGGGTTACAAACGGCATAACGTTGAGATGCATAATTGGCTTAGCTTATCGCCTTCTGAAGGTTTATAACCTAGTTATGGGCAAAACCTGGCCATTTGCATATACTTTACAATGTTGAAAGCCGAAATGCATCTTGTAGAATACAAATGTTACTAAAAAACATACCTGATCATTCAAAAATGTAATGAAATTCCATACAACAAAATATCCTTGCGCACTAGATATGAGATGTCAAGCGTATAGTCAATTTTCACAATATAAAAGTCTTATTTTAACACATACAGAACGAATAACACAATTATGAGTACACGTATTAACACTTAGGATAATTAAGTAAATTTACATGCTTCTTTATAACTTTCCACGGCTCGATAACGCCCGGCTTTCCGCGCGAAAATGTCGCGGTAAAACTTAAGCACTCCAACAGGCTGACAAACTGCTATATTCATGTTTGTTTCTTCTTAAATCAGCCGTCACTTTAAAACGACAATGACATCGTTCCGTTTCACGCAAATATTGTTCTTATAATTATTTTTTAATCTTAGAGTATATTTTATCTTTTAGTAACGTATTTAATTAACCTTTACAGATAAATATAGATTTTAAAATTAATGGCAATTTACGTTTTTTAAAGTGTGTTTTTGGCCTTAGAATACATGATAAAAGTTAATTTCTGTATCAATTGATTGTTATTATATCTTAGTTTATGTTGTTGCTTTCATCTTACGATCAATTGGCAATAATTTTTTATTTTTTGTTTTTCATAAACGGAAAAAATATGTAGCTAATAATTCCTTCCGTAAAATGGAGTAAATATTCAATCTTGAAATTTGACATTTGATTGGCTACCTGGGGTTAAACTTTTTGTTTGGTAGTATATTTTTAGGTTTTAAATGTTGGTAAATACTGTAAACGCTATATTCACATCAAACTACAGCTGGGCGCCAGCTGATAGAAAATTGAGCGAGAAAAGTCAATATATTACACATAAAGTTAATTGCTTATTATATAGTCTCAATATCGAGCAATACGTTAAACATATTATGTGGAATTAAAATTTCAGAGTCATTTAAAACGATGGCAGTTCAAAACTTAGCTGTAAAGCTTTGTGGGGTTCTTCAGGCTCAAGATGAAAAAGGTATGTATTATTGTTGTCATGTGCATTGTTGTGCTGGCATTTATTGAACTTTATACTGCTCTTCTTATAGAGGTTACAGCTCGGGAATGGCGTTTGATAGGGCAAGAACAGGATGGATCACAGTTATTGACCTGGGTGTCGGATGGAGACGCCGGTGAGGAGGTTATGAACATTGGAGTGTACACCAACAAGACGAAAACGCTGACGACCCTCTTTACGTTTAATGAAAAAAAGAACATAATACAGGCATCAGTGAACTCCACTCACAGTTTAGTGGCATATGTGGAAAAAATCTTGCCTAGTGAAGAAACAGAACACAAGGAAGCTTTATATTGTCCTCACTTAATTTCAATTTTGCCGGACAAAGTGACCGGGCCAGAGGAAATTGAAGAGGGCTCGACAAAGCAAATAATGGTGCAATATGTTTATGGGAAGAGTAACAAATACAGTCCTGGGATTAGAAATGATAGGTTTATCATTTTCAAACATTTGGAATGTAAGTATTGTTTGTGTTTATCATATTCTTAAATAGAAAAGATTTAGCATTTTTGAGTCTTAAGTAAAAACAAATTGAATGTTAGATCATGAGCATTTAATTATCTAATATTTAATAGTTCTTCAATTTAGCTACAATATCAAAATTTAACCATTCTGTTTTGATTAAAAATGGTATGTATATAAATATATTTTTTTCTGTGCAATTCTTTTGTCACCAACCTTTCCAAATTTTCCAATTATGTAGATAATATTAAATCTTTTAAAGTAATTTTCCAGTTTACCTTGTGTATATATTGTGAATGATTTATGTTAAGAGTATTACTTTCATTATTCAATTGTTTACTTATAAAAGATATAAGTATACTACAGTGTATTAATTTCACAGTTAACTAATTATTGTAAAATGTATGTATGAAATATATTTTGAGATTATATATGATATTTTTGTGCAGATATCAAAATCTATCGAACACCTATGTTTTTAAATGAATTTGACGATGGTAGTGAAAAGTGGGGCTTTGATGGGATTTATCCTGAACCAGAGACCATAGTGCAAGTGTTTTCATGGGCGCAGTGGGATTGTGTCAATCAGGTAAGAAAGTTTAATTAAACTATATGTCCTCACTAATAGGGAGTATTTGAACATACTATAGCGTAGTTTCAATGGAAATTGATGTTAAAGTCACTCATCCAGGTTCATCTCTGCCATAATTTAATATCCATATTTTGCTATGCTGTAAGGTAACTATTCTCTGTGGAAATGTATTACCAATTTAGTAAATAGACAGTCACATTCTTCTATCATGTGTATGACGATTTAAGTATAGCATATTTGTTAACTTTGGCTTTTGAATACTGTAATCTTTTCTTGAATAGTCTGTATAGAATGTTATGCAAAAATATTTGTTTTTAAATTGCATAATAGGTTAATTACATTATTTTACTCAACAGTGATGCATTGTATGCAAATGTTTTTTTAGTCAGCAGATTGGCAATAATTCTGGTGTTCCCAATGTATATACAGCGTCAGCAGCAGTTACCACCCAATGTCATGCGATTCAAATCATATGCCAGCTGTTATTGTATTTACTTAATACAGTTTATCAAAATTTCGTGTACTCTAAAAGAATTTATTCATCTTGAAGTTTTATCTATACTAATAATATAAAGCTGAAGAGTTTGATAGTTTGAACGCACTAATGTCAAGAACTACTGATTCGAATTGAAAAAATCTTTTTGTGTTGCATAGTACAGTTACCGAGGAACGCTATACACTATATTATAATAACGCTACGACCAATATCAGCTGAGTATTGATGAGAAATGTTACAAAAACGGGGCAAATGTTCCAAGGTGATACGAAGTTCGCCGGCTCTACTAGTGTAATAAATATGTCCAGGTACTGTTCTACATACATTACCGGACACCAACCCAGAGCTTTGCGGAAGTGGCAGAGGGCGAGGAACCAAAGTCCCCTTGCGAGGTGATCCCTACTTTGTCCGCCCTCCAATTTCATGCTGATTTGCCGCACGAAACTGTGGTACGTTTTTTGTTTATATGAAGATAGATATAGCAATAATGCTCGAAGGACCATAATTTAAAGTCTGATATAAGCTAGAAGCATAAAATGCACTTAGTTTCAGCTTGACATCATTATTATTATATACATATCGAATTAAATTCATATTGTTTGTTGAGGTGCAACACAGATCTCTGGTATCTATGGTAGGGTATGTAGTAACTGATTGGTCAAGAGGGCGTTTAAATTTAGAAGGGTTTTTAAATAGAGAATGTTAAAAAAAGTTATGTAGTGATGAGGTGAAATTGGAATAGTTTAAGAAAGGTTCCTGAAGTGATAATATTAAATATTGGTTTGTTAGTTAAAAGATATAATTTATATTTTAATAATGTATTTATAACCTTTTAATTATAATGTGCACATAATTAGTTTTTGCAATAATTAATGTATCGCAGGTCCCAAGACCTATAACACCATTCACAGTTACATACTAAATTGACAGATTAATACTCATAGATCTCCATGGAACTTAATTTGTAGTTCAGCATGAATGGAATACTTGTAGCTTTCTCATAATTGTATGCGGTTGACGACAGATTAGCGCATATATTATATGCTATATAGAAACAAACGTCTTGTCTTCCTAGTTTGTGAGTGATAGAAAGAGATGGATGTAATTTACTTGATTCCCAGTTGAACATCCCGCTGAACTTGCCGCACGCGGGCGCGGGTGCGGGCAGTGCGTGCGGCTCGTACGAGGACGACCCGTTGCCGCTGCGCGTGCACGACTGCAGCCTCGACCTGTACATCGTGTGCGACCAGCGCGGTCTGCTCGCCGTGTGCCACCACTACCTTTATAAGGTATTTTTGTGACTTTATGGATACAGTACTGTTACTGCATACGTACCAAAGTTGTATCTGATTTGCAATGCTTTCTTATTATGATGAATATTATGATGAAGTATGGGATACTTGCTTCGTAAATAAAGTACGCAGTAGCTATATAAACCATGTAATCTGAATTTGTTAAATGCTAATGTAAAGCACATTAAGTACAATTTTATAGCTATCCTATAGTCAAAAGGTATCTCCTGCAGTACATAACAGACTTGACTTTGACTAGTTTACACAGGGTATATCTATGAGAGGCGCAGTCACGTTCGCTACAGTGTAAAAATTAAACCGATGATGTGGTTGTTCCCGCAGCCGCTGGACGATTCGACGAGCTCGCTAGTTCTGGAGGACGCGGAGCTCCGTGAGTCGGGCGTGAACTTCGCGTACTCGGTGACGTTGGCGCACCACGGCTGCGTGGTGCACAGCGTCGTGCCCGACCTGCCCTGGCAGCGCGCCAAGTCGCTGCGACCCTCCTACACGCTCTACGAGGGTATGTTCATTTAATTATGCCAATATCAATAGGTAATAATATTGATGTGTAACGTGATCTGTGGTTTCTGTGATGTCGGTATGTACTGTAACTGGTAGATTTTAAGTAAAGATTTTAGAGGTTTGAATTTTGAAGGGCTTTCAATAATCTTTACTGTTCACTGATTTTATTTGCAGAACAAAATTGTATTATGGATTTGTAAGTTTCTTATTTGAAGTAACTATGTACTTATAAGTAAATGGGAGTAGTAAGTAGAGGAGTAAGTAAATGGGAAATAAATAGTCTTTAAACTGAAAAAAAAAATCTGAAAGGCAAAGTGGGCTAGCTAGATGAAGTCATAAAATTGTGGAGTATAATATGGGCTTTTTAAAGAGAAATGTTAGTTTATGTTTAATTGATGTGCTTATAAGATTCTATGTTCATGGTTCTATTCGTACTAGATGTTTAGCTGTTAGAATTACATTGAAAAGAAAATGTATGGAAACCCACGCCCGCAGACAACCACCTCCTGGTGAGTATTCCGATGCTGTTCACGCACCTGATCGACATGAGCCCGCA
Source organism: Carystus phorcus (assembly GCA_018248895.1). Classification (NCBI taxonomy): domain Eukaryota; kingdom Metazoa; phylum Arthropoda; class Insecta; order Lepidoptera; family Hesperiidae; genus Carystus; species Carystus phorcus. The sequence continues at coordinate 16,127 of DWJN01001042.1, forward strand.
CCACGAGCCGTGCTGCCACCTGGTGGTCCCGCTGGAGGGCAGCGAGGGCCCCGCGCTGGCGCCGCTGCTGGGCTGGGGCGCGCACGCCGCCGTCGACCTCAACACGCTGGACGTGCACGCCGTCAGGGTGGACGAGAAGGACCTGGCCGCCACCTTCAAGGGCGACACCGTGCTCGAGAACCGGCTGGCGATATTGCATTACCTTATACAGCACGAGGGCAACATGGAGCTGGCCGAGGAGGTCAGTACAACACTAAATTTAACAGATAACTACCTACTATGTAATCTACTATCAACCTTATCCATGATAATATATGATCATGATATGATCCAAGTCATTATAACTAAAACCATTCTACTTTTTTTAAGTAGGCTTTTTTACATGGAAAAAATAACGATTCTTGCTTTCATTTATCTTGCTGAACTTGCTAGAATATTCTTGTCATGACAGATAAATAATATCACAGTATTCTACACAGAAGTCCAGAGACAAAATAAATCGTCGCTGTCAAACAGCTAAACATTCCATCACAGATTATACTGCTTTTGTTTCTTGAACACTTTTGTATATGAAATAAACGTATCCATTTATTATTATTGTACATGTGTATAGGTATATGTGTGAGATAAGACAGCGTAAGTATATTCCAGCTGGTGTCGTGGATGTGCGTGAACCAGGGCGGGTGTGTGGGCGGGCTGCAGCGCGTGATGCAGGAGTACCTGGTGGCGGCCACGTTCGGCGCCGCCCGCCGCGCGCTGCCCGCCGCCGCGCTGCCGCTCATGGTCATGCTGCCCTTCACCATGCACCTGCGTATCACTGACGTCAAGGTACAAACGGCAATTGCCTATACGGTAGAAAGTAACCGCTACAAAATATTATGTCATCGCTTTATATTACCTTTGTGGATTTTGATATTTTATTTAAGAGTTATTTAGCTGATTATTTTGATGATGACGTCATCATATTTTACCTTTGTGTCTTTTATTTATGAGTAATTGTTGTCCAAAATCTTGAACGTTTTTTCGAAATGTTCTATGCGTTGAGTGTCCATGACCAAATAAATAAAAGAACTTAGTCATCCTATATTTTAAGCATTGTGGTTAGAGTTGGGGGACACGGCATCAAGTATGAAGCTGGCCGCTTGTTAATAACGTTTAAGTGTAAGTACAAATAAAAAAAAGTTTGAATTAGCGGATGGTAGTTAGTAAGTTAGTAAGAGGTGTTGTGTGTGCCAGGCGGGCGCGGCGCAGGTGGTGGTCCGCGTGGCGGGCGTGTGGCGCAGCGCGGCCGCCGTGGTGCTGGCGCCGCGGCAGCGCGTGTCGCAGTTCGCGGAGGACGCGTGGACGCGGCTGTGGCGCGCGCTGGCCGCGCCGCCCGCCCCCGCGCGCCTGCAGCCCGCCGCCGTGCGCGACCGCCTGCGGCTCAGCCTGCCCGCCTACCAGGTACCGTCGCGTCTTACTTATTATTTACCTCCTAAGCAAGATGGAGAAAACAGGTCACCAGATGGTAAGTGATCACCGACGACCATGGACATTAGCAACACCGAAACGTTGCTGGCCAAGAAGGAAGAGCAGATGGACTCGCTTCTTAAAGGATCCCATGCAGAGAACACTGATGCAGGAAGTTCGTTCCATAGTTTACATGTATGAGGCCGAGAATGTCGTGTAAACCGTCCTGTGGAAGAACGCCGAGTGTCCAGGTGGTGTTGGTGGAACCTAGTTTTGCCATACTTATACTATACTGTTGGTCATCCCCTCGTCGAATTTAAACTAATTTAAATCTTTAAAATATTATTATATACGTATGTAACACAATTTAAATTAAATGTTTTAAACATTACTGTAAGTCAAATTATTAGCAGTTAGTCATTTTATTATCGGTGGGTCATTGTGTACTTGTAAGTCGTTGGGAAAACAATAATCTCAATATCGGGGTGTGACTATTGAGCAACTGAGTACTTATACATTCCGTAATTTTTTTAATTAATATTTTTTACCTTCAGGTAAGCATGCACCAGATTATACGATCCGTTACGTGTATACATAAAAAAATAATATGAATTTCCAATGTTAATCAACTCGTACGAACTGCAATTTTTGTTTATATTTAATGTTAATATATTGTGTTCGATGTAATGTATGTGTGTGTGTGTGTGTGTGTAGCCGGAGGCGCTGTCGCGGTGCAGCACGCCGATGTCGCCGACGGGCGGGCCGCTGCCGCGCCGCGCCTCACTCGCGCCGCACGACGCGCTGCCCTTCCCCGAGCTGGACGTCTGCACCGCCAGCAAGCAGGAACACGTCATAGCCGCGGTCAGTCCACAACACAACACACACCATCCAACATCCACCACACAACATTCACTGTGCGCGATAAAATGTAAATATAATATACATATATTATCATATTATCGAATAAAACCTTCTTTATCGTAATGTAAACCTTTTTTATAGTATTGAACTGTTCTATGATCGAAATTTAAAATTAGAAGAAAAAGAAACGTTTGGAAAAGAATTGACAGTTTAATACTAGCTTCTGGCCACTGCTTCAAGACACACCGTAGAGAGAGCTTTTAATTTAAAGAAACCCAAAAATATCTATTACGAATCGCTTGGGATATAGTAGCAGACGACACCACACCAGATAGTTCGTTACACTCACCATCAATTATTTCATATAATTACAGACGTAGTATTAATTCCATTTTCATAACTATTGATTTTATGCATTTTAAATTAGTAACCAATTAAGTAATAAATAGTTTTTGCCCACGGAAGAATGGTTACATAAAATGAAATCTCATAAATAGTTTTATACTATAATGTGTTTGATATCCGAGCTAATAATCGTTAAGGCTTGTCCTCGTGAGAAGATCGTCTTAGCTTGAATGTGTACACCGAGTCAGATACACGTGTCAGACCATGTCTACCCGTCCGCAACTGTCCACGGGGATCGTACTTTACTCCGTGATATGTTTATATAGGTTAAGTTTAGTTATACCAGCTAAACGGTGTGCCATCCTGGTAAAAATTTCATTTCCTGGTGTTATTTTTTATTGACAATAACAACCAAGCGATTGTTCGATATAGAAAAGGGATGGGGGTTGACTGTTTGAGGAGGTTACGCTCGGGCATGGACTTTTATACAGTGAGGATCGACGGCGACAGACAAGACTGTGTCACTCAGAGTATACATGGGTGATATTTGAAAGATACTTATCCCGTGTCGATATTCCGCAGCGAGTACGGTGATGGAGTAAGACTAGGGGCGCCTTAACCTATAGTGCAGGGTGTGCAATGTACACTAAGAGCATCGTTTTGGACCGTCGTGGTACAACAATGATATGACAGAAGCGGCCAGCCAGCGCGGTGGCGGCAGTTATCAAAACGCGAGCGCCCTATGGGCGGCTTCTTTTTCGAACATTTAGTTTCAACTTGAAATAAACCTTGTTTCACTTATTTAAAGATAGCCGCGGGACAGGCCTAGGAGGCGCCAGGGTTTCATTGCACACGGGCGATACACGAGCTAGAGCCGCCGCTGAGTAAAACTCGTGTAATTCGAGTACGGTAATGGTAAATTATGGTGCAGAACTTGCGCGCGGTGAGCGTGCACCTGATGCGGGGCGGCGAGGG
>DWJN01001043.1:0-19756 GCA_018248895.1 Carystus phorcus
CCATGGCACCCACGACACAGGGTATCCTAGTGTGGGGCTATGAGTGTGTGGCGTTATTTATTTATTATTTATTATTTTACAATATTGATCAAAACTGTCACAAAGAAGTCATGTTATGTAAGATATATTTCCAGGTTACGACTGATTTTACGTAAAGGAACGGCTTTCAAAAATGGTTAGTAGGTAGCGATTAATGTAACTCATTCATTTTTTGTTTGCTTTGGCTATTATCGCTTGGGCGTTTACTAACTTATATTATAATAACACTGAAAGTTTTATGACGACTTATAATAAGTAAGTAAATGCGTAATCTAATTAAATTAACCTATGTTAGTATATCTTTTCTTAAATAAAATTAAATTGTGATTATGTCACTAATAGTTAAGAAGAAGAATAGTGTCCGCCCACAGATATTTATAAAATATCCTTGATGTAAAAAATGCACCTAATAAAACAAATGTCAAAGAATTATTTTTGACAGTTATTAATATGATGAAATTAATGTTTTGATATATGACAGTTATACGATTTCATTTCGTTTTCATACGATTTCGTTTATAATATATTTTCTCTTAATGTTTGACATACATTTTCGAAATGTTTTCTTCTATTTCTAGGATATTATTGTAAGTATTAGACATTACTCAAAATGTAATATAGAATTGGAACTAAATAATTATGTTTTAATTTTAAGCACCTAAAGGAAGACTTAGTAAGGTATACCTAAATAAAAACTGCAGCAATATTACCTCAATTCTCTAGCCACTTTTTAACTACTTACTTTTAAATATATTCCTGTGTGCCTAAATTCAATAATAAAAAAACCTACCTTTAATTTTTGCACGTCGTTTTTTGATTATGCTACTGTTACGGAAAGGTGCTTTTACATCAAGGAGAAGAAACAGTACATCTTTTAAACTTATTAATAAACTCCACATACAACTTTTAGCCTTTGCGGAGCTGGCTGCGGCATTATTATTTCCAGGCGTCCTTATCATTTATATATTCGTCTTTATTATAGTAATTTTGACCTACAAGCCGTGCTTTCACATACAGCTTAATTTTTTTGGTAGGTAGGTACGACAAGTACATTACACCAACATATCAGATCCAAACTCCATTACTTCTAAAGCATATTTTCCTTACAGATGTGTAAAAGTTTCTCGTCAGAGAGCAGTAGGTCGTGTTTTACAAAATTGTAGAATATTGGATTTTATTTCAATAATTTCAAGAGAATTCAATGAAGTAACTGGCAACATAATATGTCCAAATATGGTCAGGGGCATTGACCATTTGAGGGACCCGCGTCTTAATAAGGTAGTAAATCTAATATTACTGTGACTTAATGAGAAGGAAACTACTTACCTATTATGCTATTGATATTCCTATGCAGAAAATTGTGTTAAAAAATCCGTTGGCGCAATTAAATTTTGACTTTAAAATACTAGAACCGAGGTAGGTAAGATCTTATGAGAAAGTAGTGAAAATAGAACAATAATCTACCATGAAATAATGTCTGACGTCTTTCGTGTTAATATAAGTAGATGTTAGCTTTTCAATTCCATTTAAAAGTACCTAGGTATAGGTACATGTCGTTTAAATACAATATAGGTACTTACTATTATGTTTAAAGGAAAAGTAATGTTCCAGAAATCCGAATTTCTTATAAAACTTACGTAATTCACTGTTAAATTACTTTGGCATTCACAAAACATTGAAACAATAGGTCAAGCCCGGGTAGGTAGTTGTTTCAAATAAAACAGAATCTCCATCTAATTCATTTCTTAATTTAAGCGTTGGGAGGAATAAATTGGCCTACTTTGACGCTCAGCTATTCAGTAGACTAGATTTCACTTAATCCGTTAATTTATTTAATTAGAGAAATGGGACTTATTTACATTTTAATATTCTAGGGTGTTGCCTTTACGCTTAAAGAAAGACAAGCGTTGGGTATTCAGGGCTTACTAGCGGCTGACTACAAAACTCGAGAGGAACAGTTGAATATTTGTCGGATTTCAATTGATAGGTACAAGGATGATTTGAACAAATACTTGTATCTTGTGGAACTTCAGGTAACAGAGCTTCTTTAATAATAAAATAATTTACCTCCTTGTATAAATCAAATTATTTTATTTGTCTGGTTGTATAATTGTATACGTTGTGGCAACCTATCATTGTGGGTACACTAAAACCTTAAAGGCCCTTTAGTATTACTTATGTATAGCTTTTTTATAAGTTATCTCATTCGGGTGTTTTATAAGTAAAAATTCAGATTGATTAAAGATTGGAATACCCCTTTTAAAATTCCAAATCATTTATTCATGTAAGTATTATTTCCATATGTTATATACATTTATGTAGGTCATTTTTTTAATCTATCACCGTTTTGGAAAGGTGCATCAAGGCGAAAGCTGTAGCTGAAGTGTGCTTAAATTAAGTTCCTTATCATTTTAATTTCAGGATACGAACGAGAAGCTGTTCTTTAGCCTTTTAGCTCAGAACATTGAAAAATATCTACCTATTGTTTACACTCCTACGGTAGGTCTTGCTTGTCAAAGATTTGGACTTATTTACAGAAGAGCAAGAGGTCTATTTATAACTGTCAACGATAAAGGACATGTCTTGAGTATATTAAAGAACTGGTAAGTTTTTGTAGATTAACAAAATATAAACATAATTTTATAAACCTGTCTTCCAATTGGTAAGTAATTATGGTTACGTACATCTATTACGTACTTTTAATGTAGTAGGTAGATAATATTCCTGAGCCATTTAAACGTTAAAGGCAGATTACGTTCGTGTCCACGTATGCTACAATTTTACGAACATATTAGTCTATACATATATTTTTAGGCAAATCACAATAAAATTTGTTAGACATAAAAACGAATTGAACAGATTGATGTAGGAACTTGTTAAATAGCTTTAGCGAGTTGTCTGCTTTTTAGGACTCTTCGAGCCCAATGCTTTTCATGTTGTTTCGAACGCAGACACGATATTTTTCGTAAAGCAAAAATCTCTTAAAAACAATATACATATTACTGCCACTTACATACATCACCTGTGACGCTGTCAAACACGGCAGTTAGTCATCGATGTTATTTTTCATGTATTTCGTGGCACCCATCCAACAAAGGACACCGTTTTTAATCTTGCGTCAAAATATGAGTTAGGTATACGTGAATTCCACCGGGTGCAAAGCGTCCTGACGAATAATATTTTTATATAATTATCCAAAAAACCAATTACCGAAGCGCTCATAGCCCGACGAAGTTAAGCAACGGCGGACGCGGTAGGTACCTGGATGGGTGACCGCTAGTGGCAAAAATTTATTGAGGAATTCCGTGCTTCGGAGTAAAGGTTTTTAAATTACAGTCGATAAATTAAAAAACCAATAACATATCAATTAAAGTTACTTACTACAAATACATTAGCAACTCCTTATAGGGTTCGAAATCTACTTAAATGTTTTTTCGTCGCAAATTAATACTGGTTAGTCCTGAAAACTTTCTGTGTTCGTTCCGTTCCGTGCAACCTTTAACGTTGTACTCTAGGTTACTGTATGTCAAAATGGTATAATAAGTTGATATCTCTTATTTTACTATAATTAAAACTCATACTTGCTGTACATCGGCTTGGGTCTCCCTTTTGGTCCTTTTAAGACCACTAGCCCTTTTAAAATGGATACGTTGATGCAATGCTTCGAGAATATTATTGCATACTGCTAGGTATGTAGGCTTTCATTCACCAAAATAAATAATCTCTTAATTGAAGTGCACGAAAAGTTCAATAAACTAGGTTAGGTTATAGACCTTTTAGCTCAAGTTTTTAACATATTGTACAAATTTATTGTCTCCAATATAATCTCCCAGTATGTATACACTGAATTACTTGTAATTGTTAATATTGATGTTGTCGTTTATTAGCATCATACGTAGTTTATTAGCATATAAAAATAGACCTTATTTAGTGGTAATTGAAGTTGTTATCGCGTGTATGGTGGTCTCCATTTTATTGATCGCGTTGCTATAGACTGAACCGAGGATGCCATTGATCGTTTTGCAATTGACAATCGCGATTTCAGTCGCCCCTCAGTCTAAAGTCACGATGGACGTTCCGCGCTCACAAATTAACCCCAATGAAATCATGGCGGAACGTGATTTTGTTTTACTTTTAATACAATTATACCGCGACTCGCCAGCTTTATGGAAGTCAAAATCAAGAGATTACACAAATAAAGTGAAAAGAAGTCACGCAATTCAGAAAATGCTTCATGTATTGAAGAAATATAAACCGGATTTTAACGAAGAAAAGTTAAGAAAGAAAATTAATATTTTGAGAACAAATTTTAATAAGGAATGCCAGAAATTGCTTCGTAAACAACAGTTTGGATCGAATAACGTCATTGCTGAACCTACACTGTGGTATTTTAACGAGCTTAGTTTTATAAAAGAACAAATAGAGATGGAAACTGTGAACATTGAAGATTGTGAGGTGAGTAACAATCAATCTATTGAAAAATATCTTTTATAATGTGTTACAACTCCTAATATTTTACTTTTGTGAAAAAAGTAACGAGGACATTCAGTGGTGAGAGTGGCTCTAATTGTTTGGTCCTTAAACATCAGGCTTTAGTATGAATAAGTACAGTAAACGTTCAGCTAAAAGGTCTTTTAGGGTAGTCTAGACTAGATTTTTTTTGTTATGATTACATTTATAGAAGAATATCATGGAAATGTTCTTTTAGGCGAATTACCAAATATTACTTTTCTTCATTTTTCAGAATTTAGTAAGCCAAGTCTTTATTATTTATGAATATTTTTCTACATTTTTAATGCAAGGTGTCTTGATGACCGCCAAAATCTTTGGGCATAATCGTCATTTCTATTATGAATAACAGTATCCAGGGTAACAGTATCCAGGCTTTGTATTCGGAGAAATGGAACTATGATAAAGATGTTTTTTTATATATTAGTAATGGATATTTTATAAAAATGCATATTAGAAATAGTATTTGCTATTTGTACAATAGATATTACAATGCTATCTTCGGACGAGTAGTACGTTAAGCTAAAATAACTTGTTTGTTGTTGCAGCAGTCATTGCATGAAGAATTGACTTCTTCTTCACCACAACGACAACCAGCATATTCACCGCCACCGCTACTGCCAGTTGCTTCACAACAAATTGAACATTCAATTCCGAACAAAAGAATAAAGCGTTCTCCAAGCACTGCGTTTGAAGAAACCCCAAGTTTACATCCCCAAAAACTGTGTAAAGTTTCGGAATTCGAGGCAAATATACTTTCTAAAGCATGGGCTATCAAACTATCCCGATTAAAGCCCGATCAAAGATTATTTGCTGAGAAAATTATTAACGATACGCTCTTTGAAGCAGAATTGGGTACATTAACACGACATGGAGCTCGTTTTTTAACATCGCCTGTACTCTCAAATACATCATTCCATGCCCCATTGACTTAGAATCCTTGGCTACCAATCTAAGAGCGACAATTTGTTTTGATTGATATTAAGCGGTGTAAATATGTGGAACTGCGAATGAACTGAAAATCAGTAGTCAAGAATTTACTTACATTATGTAACAAATAACAATTACTTCATGTCAATAACAATTTAAATTATTAATTAGCATTTCAGTAATGTACTTTTGAAGTGGCTATCAACTTGTATATTAATATGACTAATCGAATGATGGCTATTAAATAGTAATTACTAATACAGTTTCGAAAAAATTAATCCGAATTAACTTCGAATGAATTGTTTGTCGTTCCGGACTAGAATGGTTTAGAAATACATATTATCTGGAGTCAGTGTAAGAATATAGAATTAAGTTATGGGGGCGTAAAGTAATGTTTGTTACTTATAATTATATATTATTGAAATGAGACAACTGATGAAATGACACAATCAAGTAATTACACTGGAGTCATTCATAGTCGTCCATCGCTTATGATGCAATGAAATACGAAATTACTACGCAATGGACTTGTTTTTATTGCTATTGTTATTACATAAAAGTTTACGATTAAAACTATAAAAATGCTTTTTATTTCTTGTAATAAAGTTTGACATTTGTTATTTTATAAAATAAAGTATCTATTGTAGTTATCCTTTTTAAAAATACAAAATATACATCATTTTGATTAAAACGTATTTCGCATTTTAATAATTATTTATGTTTTCCTATAGAGATTCTGATACTAATTCCGAGGATAAAATTTTATCTCGAAAAAACCAAAATAGGTCACCCTTTAGAGAGGTGCATTGATAATGAATATATTAATATATGTAGAGACATTAAATTAAGGAATGTTCTGGATAAAATTTGGCACCGAGACGTATTTGAGGCCGGAATAGCGCATAGGTTACTATTCTTCCCGCAAAAATATACGGTTTCCTTGCGATAATTGCGGATACATAGGCAGTTTATAACACGGATATCAAACTCGGTATACACATTCTGTTCAGGTTTTGTTTTTAAGTGCAGGCTTATTTTGTTTTACTTCTTTCATTATTACTCTGCTACAATTATAATTACAACATTTAATCAGAGAGAAAAATACGTCATCTTCAATTTCTTTAAGTTCACATGCACACACGGAGTGACTAAAAACACATTAAATAATAAGTAATAATTAAACATTACACCAGAGGGCGTGGCTACACATAATATCTCTGAGTACTACCGCTTTCCGCCAGAGTGACTATTGTAATTATGATTATAAATATTATAATTAAATGTACATATGTGCATATCTCATTACGGGAATAAATGTTTTCGTTCTATCTTTCTTCTAAACATAATGTATCCTCTGTTTTGATTCTATAACCAATATTGTATTCTTATGCAGTAAATCCCCAACGGTTAATGGCTCAAGAATCAAACTCCATCTTTACTATATTTTGTTTTTTGAAACCATTCTTCTGCGGGAAAAACTGCGCGCAAAAGTTAGTGTGAAATTAAAGTGACTTACGTATAATTCTAGGCCAGAACACGATGTTAGAGCAATAGTGTTCACGGATGGTGAACGAATTCTGGGTTTAGGGGATCTAGGAGCGTATGGGATGGGTATACCTGTGGGTAAACTTGCCCTATACACAGCATTGGCTGGTATCAAGCCGCACCAGTGTTTGCCTATTACCTTGGACTTTGGAACTGACAACCAGGTATCTATTGGTTTTTTCTAACGCTATATACTAGATTGTCGTTAGGTAGTCGTCCAGCCATGTCGGAGGCCTTCGGGCGGTTTAAAAATATCCGACACTTGCCATTGGCCATGAATGGTTTGAAAGCAAGACAACGTGCATCCTGAACTAGACCTAGAAGTATACATATATTGTAGATTGTACATATTGGTAGTAGATATTGTATGATTATAAGAAATAAACTGAAACTGCTAAGAATCCGTCATTCCTGGAATTCTATTACGAGTATATCCGTTAACAATAACATTTAATTTTTAAAATAAGGTCATTGAAGACAGGGATCTATTTTTATGATTTCTTTACATTAAATGGATGTTTTGGAATCACCAACCGTATATAATCTTAACACCTCCCATTTTATATTGAATAAGCATTATTAATGTAATGAGAAAAGACTAAATATCAAAAATAAGTTATAAAACTTTTGTTATCCATTTTCATACACCCTTTCGTCCTTTTATGTCTTGAATTGCTTAAATTATCTAATCTATTCTATTCTATTTGCAGGATTTACTAGAAGACCCATTATATATCGGTTTACGCCAAAAGCGAGTTCGTGGTCAGGAATACGACGACTTAGTTGATGAATTTATGCAAGGCTGCGTCCAAAGATTTGGTCCGAATACTCTACTGCAGGTAATTAAGTGTTACGGAAGCGCGTAATACCTGCGTCATCTTGAAAGCGGCTATCAAATGGTATAACGACATACTTAGATGCCTATTTTATTTATTTCGGAATTAAAAGTTTGCTTATATTTTACTTTGTCAAATAAGTATTTGGCTTGACCTTATTTTACTAAGTACTATTTCTTGTGTTTTGGATGTATGATTTGTAAAAATATATCGAATGCCTCGTTTGGGTAGAACATAATTTAAAAAATAGTGATTATGTGGTATTTAAAAATTAGGATTAAGTCATGGAACTCCTTAATGCCTCTAAAACCTAAAAACTAACTTAATCTCATCATGCTAATGAGACAATACGATATTTCTGTCACTTTCTACCGCGATATCGTTTATTTTTTGTCCTTTAATTTAGAAAGAAGGAAGCGCTTGGAGCATTGTAGCCTAATAATAATGTCGAATAAATTTCTTTAGTATAAACGACCCATAAATATGTCCTTCGGTTGATTAATTTTCTACGCAAGCCGAATAAAGGGTCTCGAGTTGCGATATGCATATTTATGTAAAATTGAAATGTGTATAGCGCTGTATCAATTCACATCATTCATTTATCATATCAATTGTATTATTTAATGCTTTCAACCCAATAATGTCTCTTCATCACTGAGGAGGTCTAGAGCATACTCCACCACTCTGCTCCAGTGCGGATTGGTGGAGAGGTTAGTGGCCAACCCAAGTGTCGTATGTTTTTAAACCGCCCGAAGGCATCCGTCATGGCTTGATGACTGCTATGTTCATAGTAACCGGGATCTACGGCTTAACGTGCCCTCCGAAGCACGGAAACGCTCAAGAAATGTTTTGTCACTAGCGTTCACCCATTCACGTACCGACTGTGTCCGCAGTTGCTTAACTCTGTCGATCGCATAGGATCAACGCGAGCCGCCGGGCTATGAGCGCTTCTATTATTTAATACGTAAAAAGAAAAATTTGTACTCCTTTTTAAGTATATTACACGCATATGTCATTGTGAAATTTCCTTTCAAGTTTACATGGAGAAGTGCAGAAGGCTAAGTTTCATATATGTTACAAATAGATTTATTAAGGAAATAAAACATACATTGCTTACGGTAAGAGTGTTAATGTGAAATAAACCTTTGACAAAAGAATTACGATCGAATTTCGACCTTACAGTGGTCTTTAATATTTATTATTGTGTGATACTGTAGTAAACGACTCGTCACGCATTAAGTCGCAATAAAGTTAAGAAATACGCTATTCTATAAAGCTTTGATAGCAAAGAAAATTTATACTTACTTATATGTATATTTTGTTACTATTTGTGTAAAAGTTGAATATAAAATCGTTACAATCTCTATGATAAAATTAGGTAGGTAAATTTGTATTTATTCTCTTTACTCGTCTATGATCTCTTGAACAATATAATTATTACTAGGAGTTGTTAATTAGAGTTTTATTGCGTTCTCTGTTAATTGCAGCTTAACTGGACTTTACATTCGACCAAAGCGCTAACGATGAACTTTATTACTAAGTTCTTTGACTTAATTATGATGTATAAAGTATACAAGAAGTCTTGTCTTATTGTTTTAGTTAGTGTGTCAAATTTCATGAAATAAGACAACGTGACAAAGTTTTTCTGACTCTAATTGTGTTAGACAACAATTTCGATTTATATAACATATAACAATTTAGATTTATATATATCAACTTCTCGCCATCTCCAAGGGTTGACTGGGAGAGAAGGCTATTAGGCATTAAGTCCACCCATTGTTATACCTAGTCTTAGGTTTCAATAAAGAGTGAAATAAAAAAAAAAATCATCACCATCTTCTTGCTTATTACGCAATTGTATTTATGGCTGGTGCAATGTCCTTTTCATCCATTCCCTCATTCCCATGTATAACTGAAGGCCAAAATATACATTTTCTTTATTCTGTATCTAAAGGACATTAGAAATAGTCCTAAAAGTAATTTTTAGTAATTATAACGGCTTACTCCAATACCAAATTTGAAGTCTTGTATAATTACAGTATGCTAGACCATTTTGTTTAACTCGGTCGATCGCATAGGATCAATGCGATCCGCCGAGCTAAGAGCGCTTCGTATAGTTATAAAGTAACAAACTAAAATAGACAATGCCCTATATGATACTCCTTTGAATTTTTGAAAAGAAATCCTAGCCAAGTACTCATGCCCCAATCATATATCTGGCACGGATGTGAATAGAAAAATATCTGTATTTAAGGAAGTCAAGTGTATTCGGCCAGTAGCCAAGTATAGTTTTATGAGTTGCTTACAAACTTAACTAGAACTTGCATCGTGAATCATAAATGATGAAGGTTTTAATTTACAAGGAAATAATATTTATAAGTTTAAATCACAGCGCACATAGAAATTGAATATATTTTTCTTAATGATAGTATAAAGTTATTGAATTTCGAAGAGTTAATGTTTTCTCCGAATTTTCTGGTAACGTAGTGCACATATAGCAGCTTAACGCTACGTCTACTAATGACGTATAAGAATGTATTCCAACGAAAATAAATAGCTATATATATAAAGTGCAATTTAAGATTCTCTATCCATTTAATTGCGCCGCATTATAATGATGTCAACCATCGCGTTCTTAGAATGACAACATTAAAACGAAGGATTCCTTTGATGGATAACACTTACAAGTTTCGAATTCACCCTTCAACAAATGATTGTGAGATGTAGCTGACTGTAAAGCTAATTTGGGGGTTCAGTTCCGAACCGCGCTAATTAAAACATCTCTTACGAAGTTAATTTAATTTTAATTTCTGAAAGATTACGTTTTATACTAGATATTTTCTAATGTTTGTTACATGACAGTATAAGAAATAATGTAGATGCTAGTCGATTTGAAAAGGGCCGGAGTGACCAAAATATTTATTTGGGGTGATGGAAAATTTTAATAGTGTCTTGGACATCATTAAAAAATATTTAATTGTTAAGTAATTATTGATAGTATGAACTTTCAATTCCGTTAACACAGCAAACTAATTAAAAAAATAAATTTGATAAAAATTATGTAACGTAATATAATATTTAAAAAGAACTTAAACAGTTTTTTGTTAAAATTATATAATAATATTATTATTGTATGACCTGGGTAGATAATCTTTACTGCGTTCCAGTTTGAAGATTTCGCTCTAATCAATGCAACTCGCCTTCTGGATAAATATAGGGATATGTACTGTACATTTAATGACGATATCCAAGGCACAGCCAGCGTGGCGGTGGCTGGACTGATGGCTGCTACGAGAGTCACCAAGAAGAAACTGAGCGAGAATATCTATATGTTCTTGGGCGCTGGTTCTGTAAGTTGACATAATCTATGTAAAAATTCAACTCCCACATGTTTCTTACTGCATAACTCGAATCATTCGAATGATATGTTTTCATTGATTTGAAATGTGTTAACTAATATTTTAGATAGTATTTTATTACATATTTATCATTATATTTAGAACGTATTTTATGTATAAACTTCGGAAAATTTATTGAGACTGGTGTAGGTATTGTATTATACGCTTATTTATTTATCTCTATGTACCAGAAGTATGGAAATAAATGTGGACTTAATTCTTAAAGAATTTTCTGCCAACCTTCGGACAAGTAAAACAACAAAGAATGACGCAAGAAGGTTCATAATTCTTACCTTTGCGCTCAGTAAGGACTTTTAATTAGTAAATGATAGATATAACA
Organism: Carystus phorcus; assembly: GCA_018248895.1. NCBI lineage: Eukaryota > Metazoa > Arthropoda > Insecta > Lepidoptera > Hesperiidae > Carystus > Carystus phorcus. The sequence continues at coordinate 11,598 of DWJN01001043.1, forward strand.
CCTCGTAATACCTCCATAGGGATTAGTAATAAAATTGTTTATGTTACTTATTTATTTCCTCAGATGTTTTATTTTAGTTAGGGTTCAAACTAAACGTTTTAATGCAAGCGTTTCGAAACAAATTATAGGATAAACTGTGTTTTTATGCCGATATAAATTACGTTCTACATTTTTTACAAAACCACTTCAGCATAAGATTAATTGCTGAACCTTTCGAGACATCATTAAAAACGCCCTCTTTGCATTACATTAAGAGGTTTTTCTCGCGCTTTAGTAAGATTATCTATTATTTTCGAGCGTTCTTAAGTTTCATAAAATATTAATTTCACCAACAAAATGAAACATCATCTGCTGTATAAGAATATTTTTTTACGTATTATTTTGTTTCATTCGTTGTAATATTAAGATTCTTATCAAGTTGTTTTTAATAGATAGGTACCTCATTAAACAATATGTTTTTATAATAACCTATTTTGTCTATGTATTATTATTCTACGTGTTTTCTATTATTACCTATGTTATATATTATTAATTTTGTGTCCGTAGCCGATGTTAACACCACTTTAACCATGATACAATTTCCATCAATCAGAAAAATCAATAAATAATTAAAATAAAAACTACTAAACTGATCGTATTATTATTTAGTTTGTTAATTGTTCTTTTATTAAGGTAGTGTTAATACAATTGTGCCTCTAATAACAATAACCAAGGTAAAGCTTTCTGAGGCTTAATGTACACATCGCTCGTTTGGAGCAACAATGACATAACTGCAAAAATGCAAAGCTGACCTAATTGAACCAAAAAAAATCATCCCCATAGTCACGTTAGGAGTAAAAATAAAATAAAAATAACATAATATAATATATTCTATATATGTAGTATTCATTAGCTGTAAGAACAGTGAAGAATCTTCATTAGTATTCTTAAAAAATCTTAAATATGGCGTAGTGTAAAATTAATATTTTGCACTTATGTCACTGTTGCTCCAAATGAGCGATGACATTTTGTAGGCAGCAAACGGAATAGCAAATCTGACTGTAGCAGCGATGGTAGAAGAGGGTATGAAGGAGAAGGACGCTCAGAACCTTATCTATATGTTTGACGTCGACGGACTTTTGACTACGAAGCGTGAAGGCGGTGTGCCCGCACACGCGAAGAACTTCGGTAAAGACGTCGAGCCTCAGAAGAATTTTGAGGAGTGCGTCGCTAAAATTAAACCCACTATATTAATTGGTTAGTCTGATACCTTGAAAAGTGAATGTTGTAGTTCACCTTAGGTTGGCTAGGTTTACAACTAGCTTGTGCTATGTCATGGGGTCCTTTAAGAGGCGGGTCCATCGGTTCCTTCTTGACCGGCAACGCGTTGGTAATATCCCTGATGTGAGTTCTTTAGAGGACAGTGATCACTTATCATCAGGTGACCCGTCTGCTCGTGTGCCTGTTTACGACATAAAAAAAGAACAAAAAAACTATAAGAATAACATATAGAGATGTGGATTATAAAGATTTTCTCTTAATGCTTTCCCCGATGCAAGTGCATATCTCATCTTATATTGTTAAACAGATTCTTTTGCTTCGTGTGTAAAAAAAAGAGTATGGTAAGAGATTGACAGCACATTCTGGACCTAGAAGAATAAAACTTTGTATGTCTTATTTATACAAACAGTGTGAGGGAGTATTAAGAAATATTTTTTAACTAAAAAAGGAATATATTTGATTGAATGTTTCTATGAGTAGAAACTATTTCGTCGGTTTATTTGAAAATTACATTATGTTCTTATTATTTGAATATGGTATTACGGGTGAATGGGTAAAATAGTTTATTTATTACTCTTCATTCAAAGTTATTGACATATAAACATTGGATGTGTAATTTATTAAACACTTATAGATAAATAATTTTACGGTAAAGTTAAAAGGTGTTTTCAGGTTGTTCTACAGTAGGAGGAGCGTTCACAGCAAACATACTTAAAATAATGGCGAAAAACACGGAGAGACCGGTGATTTTTGCTCTTTCTAATCCGACCAGCAAGGCTGAGTGTACGGCTCAAGCCGCATACGATAATACTGAGGTGAGAATAACATTACGACTTGCATATTGGCTGATCCCATAAAGTTATTGTTTAAAAAATTTGCTGTTTTATGGTTAAAAAGAAAAACAGTTTTGGACAAAGTAACGCGTAGGTTGAAGAATTTTTTTTAGAAGTAAATAAATAAACAAATTTAGACAGCATTATAAAAAAGAATAAGTGCATTTAAAAAATAAATAAAGTGTATTTTTAAATTTTAAAAAGCCAGTTATTACAACACTTATATAGAAGCTTTTATGTATCATAATCATTATCGTGTGAAGCCTTAACGCCGTGAATCGTTAAAGCCGTTAAGAAATTTGTCTTCTAAATAAACAATAGTTTTATCATATTTCTTAGAGCACAGTTTCTGTTTAAGTAGTCTAGGAATCCATCGCGGGCAAACACCGTGACACGTAATTTATAGTATATTTTGAGATAATATAATTGTGACTGTTATTAATTTTTTATTTATTCAGGGCAAATGCTTATTTGCGTCGGGATCTCCATTTCCCCCGGTGCAGTATGGAGGCAAAGAGTATCGGACGGGGCAAGGAAATAATTCCTACATATTTCCTGGTATCGCTCTCGGAGTTATTGCTATCCGCGCACATCGCATACCGGAGTCCATGTTTTTGACTGCTGCCAGGGTAAATGTATTGTACTATACAGATTATTCTTTGGTTATGCTAATTTCAGTCACCAGTCTCTTAATTAATCTTTGGTTATGCTTATTTCAGTCACCAGTCTTCTACAATAAGGATCTACAAATTTTATCTCAAAACTGTTGTGACTTGTGATTTTATGATAGGAAATAAAGTGTATTCTGTTCTATTATTCTTTGGTAATAATATTAATGGAGAATTGATAGTTCAGTGGCTTTATATTGAAGTTTTTAGTCGAGTAATTTTAATTAATTTTATTGTATGATTTTCCGAAACTTTCATCATGAATAAAATTTAAAAGGAACTTTTGGATGAACTAGGAATTTAGTATAGCGTCTATATTGATTGCTGTTAACTAAGACATACATAACTTCGCGTGATCGGATTACTATAATAAAACTTGAATCTAATTATGTCATATGATATAAGTTCGATCCCGAATAAATTTGTAACGACAGATAAAGGAGAAAACTTTCGTGGTAACTTGTAAGTGATATAAGTGTTACAACACATGAAGCGAAGCATTATTGAAAAAGTTGAATCTTCCAGACGTTGGCAAACTTCGTGAGTGAAGAGGATTTGTCTATCGGGCGTATTTACCCGCCTTTGTCGCAAGTGAAGAGTGTGTCTTTGAACATCGCTGTAGAAGTGGCAAAGATGGCGTACGAAAAAGGTTAGTTTTAATAATTAGTGGCAAAAAAGAATTAAAAAGCGTTTATTACAGGAATTTATTTCTTTCATAGATGTCATGGTGTTTATAAGTAACTATTTCGCTAACTCGGACCGTTTGCCATATCGGCTGACGTCATTTAGATAAACTAGTTGAGGATAACTGCTTCAAAATTTTGTTGTAAAATTTCACCCAAAAATGTATTGAAACAAAAGCGTGTAAAAAGCCATTTTTATGATTTACGTCATTAAATATGTGTTTTTAGATTTTTTTATGCCATCTCTTCAAAAATTTCATAAATACGATACGAATAATATATTACAAAACAAATCGTTGACATTGTTTTTGTTCTGAAAAATCTCTTTTCTTTTTAATATTTTTTTTTTGTTCCAAGTCGTTTTGTAGTGTTTTTGCCGACAAATCAACAGAGGAGAATCCTCACATATTATTTCTAAATCTCCGATAATGCGACCGAAACACGTAAAAAACATGGTAAAGTTTAGAATGAGGTGGTAGTTAGGGAGGCAGGCACTATCAACATTCGCGTGAACTTAGGGATAAGCACATGGACCTAGACCGATATTGTCCAGAATGTGCACATAATTGATAGGGCTCCAAGATATTTCTGATCTGAATAATTTTACTACAACACACTTTTAGTAAATTCTTATTTTTTACGACCTTCAGTGACGTTTTCTATCTATATTTACTAATATTGCTATTTGATAAGATTGAGATTTTTTTGGACAGATTAGTTACATTACTTGGTTACTTTACTTAGTAGTTATTCCTGGTTATTGATATGCATGACTCGCTAGAGAGCAAAATGCAATCTGTTGGCGGAAATTCTGTTTCCTGAAATCGTACGTAGGCTGTGCGGCGGAAAGTGATCCAGCTATCTGAAATTCAAAATTATTGAGCAGTTCTATTTCAATATTGAATTTGTTGAAGTTTAAGATACTCCATCTATGCAGATTGGGTTGTATACCTATACATTTTCGCGTTTGATTTCAATGTATACTGTTTTACATTTATACACGCTATCTTTGTAAAAGGTTTCTAGTTTCGATTCCTCTGGGAAAGATGTGTGTGTCCTTAGTTTCATGTGTTTTCCGTGGTACCCAGGACACAGGGAAGCCTAGTGTGGTAATTGTAGTAATAAAAGTACCTACATGTTAACTAGCTAGTTAACTAGCTTTGCTCATGTTTTGTAGTATAGTTTACTGTGAGTAATTCGGTGAGTTTGAGATGGAAAATATAGGTTCGAAGAAACTTGTGACCGAGTTAAATATAGTAATTTATTCTAAATTTATTAAACAATTTTAATTGTATTTTTTAAACAACTCTAATTTTAATGTACAAATCCAAGTTCAACGTTAAATGCATTCTCTATCGAATATTAGGCCAAACTATTGTACTACAAGCCAAGCGGTTTTCACACACACATTAATATGACTTAAACAAATACAAAATAATATTTAAATTTAATTTTTTTATAGAAATTGCAACAGCCTTTCCGGTTCCGGAGGATTTTAAAAGCTTCATATGTGAACACATATATAAACTAGAATACGATGATAGTCTACCTTGCTTCTATGATTACCCTCAACTACCCGATATTAAAGTGAAGACAGTGGAAGAGGCATACAAAGGAATTATGTTAGTATTTGCGTATTTTTTAAGAACACTTCGTACACAATGAAATTATTATTTGCTATATCGAATGTAATTTAACAAATTATTATCATATTTATGTTTACGTATACTAAGGAGAAATGCGTGAATAATCTTTTTTTTTTAATTTAATAAACATACAATAATTATTTATTATCAATATTGCTGATCTTAAAAACTAAAGTAAGAAGTTTCTATAAATTGCATTTTCGGCTGTTGTGTAAATAAGTGATGAAAATGTAAGTGAACTAATAATAAAATATAATTTATGTAAAGAACAATTCGAGACTTCATGTATACTCAGTTACAATCTGTTGAATAGTTTTTCCTTTTCTTTTAGACCTGGATTGAGACCTCGAAAGAAAAAGAAATGATGGGATTTGGTTTTAAGAAAAAATACAAGTTTAAAAGTTGTATGGCTTGTTAAATCGGTAAGTTGAAGTAAAATTTCTCTCTTAATCATAAAGTTAGCCTCGTTTTTTATATTATCGGGATACAATTTTGTAGGAACATGATGCAGTTACACTATAAATTTAACTTAGGCAACTACGTAAGCTCCTTTTACCATCTTGCATGGTGTTTCTGTGTCATAATGGCGAATTAAATATAATTTTAATACTTTATTACAATAGGTCGATAGTCCTGACAAATAGAATTCAATTAAAACCGTATCTTTGGAACAACTTGAAATAAGAAGTCCTTAAGCTTAACTTAAGCCCTACAACAAACTCTGAAAATTTTAAACAAATTTAAATTCCCCGGCTTCGAATTGTTAAGTCGCAAATTTAGGAGAGCCGATGCTATAAGTACACGTATAGCATAGTGCAAAAAGTATCTATGTTTTAGTCAATGCTAACTTCGGTACCAATATAAATTTCCATTCAAACGTAATAATAAATAAGATGTGATCTCAAAGAAGTGTATGATACTCATATATTCTTGCGCTAGAACCTCCCTGCGTCGTGCTCGCGACTAACATTGACATAAATGAAACATCAGAAACATCCACGGGGTCAACAATAATTTTGTCTGTCTCATAGATATCACCTGGATACCACCACCACCTATCGTAACCATGGCAAAACTAGTGGCTGAGGTAACCTTCACAGATAACATGACAGACAATAACTGGACCCTGTTAACCTGTTAACCTATATTCATCTGCTAGTTCATTTGTAGACAAATAAGCAGACGCTACAGGTTAACAACATGCAAGTGTTCACCATTACCTATGGTTACCCATACCTATTACCTATATACCGTACCTATTACCGTTACCTATGATAACTATGGTTATCAGCAACACTAAAGGCATCATGACAAATTGCCGGCTAAGAAAGAAGAGACATCGCTAAAAAAGTAAATAAAGTCAGACACATATACCACGTTATGTAATAACATCAGAAAGTTCAAAGATAACATGTGGACATTTACTTATGCATGGAAGTCTCTGAATGTAAGCAATGTTTTTTTACAGGTAAAAGGAAAACGTTAACATCAAACGAGGATAATAATAATGATTTGGTTCTGCGACCCTGAGAATCTAAACTTATGTAATGTTTATACGAAGCCGTTTATGGTTATGTATTTATTCATCAATGTTATGTGTGTTAAATTAAGTTTATATCAATAAATCCATTATTGTCAGTGGTGTATCTTTGAATAATATTACTGATAATTCTTCAATTGGAAAGAAATTATTTTATCTAGTTTATAACTGTGAAATAATTTGTTAAGTAAGTATATTTATTAGGTCTACATCTTATAAAGTTAATAGCGGATTCACTAGATGTTATTTTGAAACATAAAACAGTTTTTCTCTATCAAAACGAGTTGTGAATCTAAACCAATCTTGAACTCACTTAAACACAGTCATCAATCAGTCAGTCATTAGTCACCAAAATATTCAACCGTTTAGAAAGAGTTCAGTAATAAACACACGAACAGAATATATACATATAAAGATATGCATCTATTGTTATATTGAGCTGCATATTATATTGTTCGTTGCATAAATATGCGATCGTACTAAATTTTTTTGTAGACGCCACGGACACTATATTTTCCAATTACGTATTTCATTTAATCCGGCTTCGTAATAAGCATTCCGTCGGCACTTCACCGTCGGGTTGTATTCGACAGGACAATGTTGTGAACATTTTCTGTGGCAGCCGTCCAGTGCAATAGACGCGAACAGCTGCCGCTATAATCCCCGGTTATTGTGCCAACGGAACTGGGCATAACAAGCCTGATACACCCGAACATGTTTCGGCAATTTTACACTTGCGATCGAACATGTTCTTTGCGACCATGCTCCCTTTATTAGTTCTCGATATATACAGAAGGAATAACCTAAATCTATTTCTATATAGCTGTTTCTTTTTTTGATTTAAATGGAATGAAATAATTATGTTTTAACAAACGATCAAACAACCAAGCGAAAGGGACCATTTACTACAGCGGGTTCATTTAAAATCTGTCGTCCCTAAACCTTTTCCACGGTTTTATGTTTTTTTATGTAACTAGGCGATAAACGAGTGTACCCGACACATGATGATAAGTGGTTATTATTGCCAATAAACATCAGCCACAAAAAGGCATCAATGATGCATTGCTGGCGAAGAAACCAGAGAAAATGGAAGAAAGATATGTAACCTGTTATGTTATACACAAATCGATTAGTGTTCACCGTATACGAGTAGTTATACGCATGACATTAGTCAAATTGAAAGTCAAATGTTACAATGAATATCGAAATTTGCTTCTACTACCGTTTCGGAAAATATATTTACTAAAGTGTAGAAGAAATTCTCCTTACCAAAGCATCGATTTCAAGAGTCCCTTATATCTTAAATGGCCTTGCTCCTAGTAAAATAATATTTGCCGACACCTGCGGCCATTACTTTTTTAGTTTGTCTCTTTTACACACTTTGACTAACAGTCATAGAATGTAAAATGACAATTATAATTGAGCTAGTACTAATGTTTGATATCAGAATAAACTTACTCTACTTCGTATCTCGGCATGGTAATAAGGTATATTTGAGATTGAATACTAAGTTAATATAATTAGAGTTA